>PVIJ01003662.1:0-130417 GCA_004024925.1 Scalopus aquaticus
GGGAGGGAGGGAGGGAGGGAGGGAGGGAGGGAGGGAGGGAGACCGCCCCCTTTCTTCCCCCCACCATGTCCATCCAAGCTCTCTTACTGCCTTTGCCCCCCAAGTTCCTCCTCTGGGCTTTGCAACTCCTCTAACCCCGGAGAATGAATGGATCTTCTCGAAGTGGCCGATGGGTCCTAGAGAGAGCAGGGTTAGGCGCGAGCTTAGGTGCAGGTGCAGGCAAGATGCTTGGGCCGAGACGAACAAACCTAATGAAACGGGATCCGCGCCAAAATCCAGAGATGCGAAGAAAATTCCTGAGCCACAAAGGAGGGACATCTCGCTCAGTCTGCCCACGCAGGGTGGGCCTGGGGTGGGGGGAAGAGAGGCTGCAGTTGGTTCTAGAAGGGAGGAAAGGAACAGCCAGACGGAGGGGGAGACACAGGTCACCAGGCTGGGCTGTGGTAAGAGATGTCTGTCCCTAACTCCGTGTGGATTATTGCAACAAATCCCCATTATTCAGGCGCTTCAGGCCTGTGTCTGCTCCTCGCCCCGTGGAAGAAGCAGTGGACAGTCCAAAAATGAGAATGCAACCTTACCCCAGAACCAGAGAATCCCAGTGGCTTCTTTTGGGGGTTGGGGTGGAGGTGGGGACCCTGAGCTCCAGAGCTACGTGGGAAGGGAAAGAGAAGGAAAGGGCGAAATACAGGATTTCTTCTTCAAGGAGTCTAGGAAGCTTCAGGAAGAACCTAAGGGACATAAAGGGAGGGAACGGCCACCCGCAGCCCAAAAGCCTGCCCTAAGTGACCCAAACTCAGGGAGCCGCAAACCTGGGTACCCCAGTCCTGCTGGTGGCTGTTGATTAATCACTCAACCCCCTTCCTGAAACCAGCATTTGCTGAACACCTACTGCGTGCCAGCCATATTTGTCTGGGGCCACAGCGCCACAGGAGACACCCCCCAGCTTCCCATTTGCCATGGGGGAGACAGATGATCAGAACAAGGTAAATAAGAAAACTGGAGTGTGTGTTTCAGGCGGGGTGGGCCTGGGGGAAAATGAACGCAGGAAGGAGGACTGGGCAGGAGCCTGGGAGCAGGGAGTGGAGACTTGGAAAGGACAAGGAAGGCCTCAGGGAGAAGCTGGTCTTCAAGCGGAGCCCTAAAGTGGGGGTGGGGGGGTTGAGCCCCATGGATTTCGGGGAGGGGGGGAGCTTTCCAGGAGAGGGGAGGAGCAGGCAGGAGGTGGGCTGTTCCTGGAGGGGACAAGGTCAGGCGCTAGCTGGTGGAGGTGAAGCAGGGCTGGGCAGAGGTGCGGTAGGACTGGCAGGGCTGGCAAGGTCGGGCCAGAGCCTGGCTGGGGCTGTGGCTGGGGCAGGGGCGGGGCAGGTAGGGGTGATCTGAGTGCCCTGGGCCAGGGCACTGTCGAGGAGCCAGCGGCTGTGATGTGTTGGCCGCTGGGCAGAGCGCAAGGAAGCACAAATAACCCAGACCCCAGCGCCTTCCTTGGAGGCCACAGTCTGTCGGGACGGGACCATAGCTGAGAAAAACCAGTCAGTGACCCAGGCGAGACAGTTTCTGGTGCTTGCAGAGAGGCCCTGAACACTGGAGCAAACTGGGGGCTTTGGGCACCCGAGGCCCACCCGGGATCGCGCTGGGCTCCTTTGGGGCCTTGGCGGTGATCTCTGGTGGCTGGAGAGAGAGCTTTGTGGCTAGTAGGTCTCCTCCTCTCTGGGCCTGGGAGGCTGCAGCCCCTGGGCCGCCCTCCTCGCCCCCAACACTGGTCAGTGTTGCCAGCCCACAGCTGGGCCGCTGGAGATGGCCCTCCAGACGCACAGGGATTAAAGGCCTAGCAAAGAAGCCAATGTCCAGACTGTTGGCCGCTGACCGGATGTCCCCACTGGGGAAATTAGAAAATGGAATCGTAAGTCCAGGCCTCTGCCTCACTAGTAGGCCTGTCCTAGGGCCAGGGTTGGGGGCAGCTGCTTCTGGCTGAGGCCAGATCGCTGACCCTTTCTGCTGTGTAACCCCACCAGAGGCCGCTGCTGGCGGGTGAGCGGAGACAGAGGTTTCGTGGGGTCAGTTCCCCAAACTCCACAATGCAGTGCCACTCAGGGAGGCCAGAGCTCCATTCTGAGACCCCAGGAGTCCCCCCCAGCTCCAGGGTCACCCTTGGGCTTCCTGCCAGGCCTGAGCCTGCTCAGCTTCAGGGACTCAGCTCCGCCTGTGGAGCTCAGTGAGCTCAAGACAACCAGTGTCAGGACAAAAAAACAGAGAACAAGCTGCAAGCTGACCACAAAGCTGGGGCATCCAGCGGGGAGGGTGGAAAAGGGGCGGGAAGAGCACAGGACTGTGGTGATAGATCACTGTGGGGGTGGGAGCGCTATGGGGACTATAGAACTCAAATACTGTCCCCCAATTAACAAAGAAGTAAGAAAAAGAAAAAGTCAACCACACCTGTTCCTTCCTCAGCTTGTTAAGCAGGAGCCAGGGAGAAGGGGCCTCGTCCTCTCCTTCTCACAGCTAAACGTTTCCATTATTTAACATTCTGAATAAGTAATATAAGTATATCCTATGGTCCAAATAACCCACAAGAGTCCTAGCCCATCTGCTTACTTCTTACCCCTCACCCAGAAAAGCTAGCCACGAGTATTAGTTTGCTGTTTATTTTTCCAGAGTCTCCCCCTCCTTTTTTTGTATATAGGCAAGTTGAGTACATCACCTTCCCCTCTCCGAACAGCCTGTCTACTGTCATGGAACACACAAAGGTGTCCCCTGCTCCTTCTCCTTAACTGTGTGTCCCTGACTTAATACCTTTGACCTTAGATTGGTATCTTTACCTCTTAATTAATACTGCTTTAACCTTACTACACTCTAAGTCCATTTACTCCATATACTTTGGGATATTGTGGTGTCATTTCATCTCTACATGTTTTAAAGCTTGCAAGACACATTATTATTTTTGCTTCAGTCAGAGACTATTCTTGTTCTTTTTTATTCTTTCCTATTCTGTTCTTTTCATTAATTTTGCCCTGTATTTTATTTTGGATATTTCTTTGCAGTGCTGTTTGCTCCTTCCTGAAGTTTTGTGCTTCCTCTTGGAACATTTTCTTTTACGGGAAAAAAAAAATCCATTTTCATGTGCATCTTCTCTACTCTGGGTGAACTACTTCAGTCTTTTTTTCCCTTTTGCCTGAAAATGTCTATTTTGTCTCCATATCTGAAGGACCTTTTGCTGGGTATAGAATTCTAGTTGGAGAGTCCCCCCGACCCCTAGTGTTTTTAAATATGTCATTCCTTTGTATTCTGGCTTTTACAATTTCTGTTGAAAATGTCAATCATCATTTTTACTATTGCTCTTGAAGGTTCTGTGCATATTTTTATAGATGCCATTAAGATTTTCTCTTTGTCTCTTTGTCCTCAACTTTTAAACTCAGATGTGTCCTGATAAAGTTTCCTTTTTAATTACCCTCCTGTGATTCACTGAGTCTCTGGATCAATAGGTTAATGTCTTTCATCAGTATTAGAAAATTCTTACGGCTCTCTCTTCAAATGTTGCTTGAAACATCTGCCCTTATCTCTTTAACCTGTCTTAACTCCACATACACACATTTTAGATCTTTTAACTGTGTTCCATATATCACTTATGCCCTATTCTGTTCTTTCCATTCATTTTTCCCACTGTGCTTTATATTGGATATTTCTATTGCTCTATTTTGGAGCTTACTAATTCAGTCTTCTGCTGTATATGGTTTTATTTCAGAATCAGCAAGTTCTTAATTTCAGTATTGTATTTTCATTATAGAATGTCTACTTGGCTATCTTCATGGTTCTGATTTTTTCCTTTAATACACTTATCATATTTTTTAGAATCATAGAGATCAGGATTGAGAGCGAGAGAGAAGATAGTGTCTTCCTCTAGTGAGGGTTGCCCTTTCCTTCTTTTTCCTGTTACATTGGGAAACAACAGCTTCCTCTTTTTCTTCTGTTCTGTTTCTTTTAGTCCCTAGCCTTTTCCTTCTGGTAGGCAGAAAAGGGAGGAGAAAAGCAGATTCTCTCAGTCTAATCAGGGACTGAGTTAGCTTGGGGTTGGATTTTAGTTTAGTAAGATATATTCCACCCCTGACTTGCCCTTGAAGTTCTGCCTTTTGGAGGATTTGAGCTAAGCAACCGGCCCAAGCAAGTTAAAATTTCACAAATGTCTTGAAGGGAAAGACTGGAAATGTGTTTGCAGGCATCTCCTCTGATAGGGCTTTGTTTCCTAGTCATCTACAGAGTGTAGGGCATTTTACTCAGACTTTTGAGCCTCACCGTTAGTCTTCTGGACCACCTGAAAATTTAGCAAGTTTTTGATGGGGACAATTAGCATTGTGTTTGGACTCTTTTGAGATTTATTTTTAAAATTTATTTATACATGCAAGAATTGGGGTGTAGGCCAGAGGTGCAGGGAGTGTAAGGATTCACCAGAGACAGAGTGGGGAGCAGAGCGAGTGGATATACTGAAATGCCCTGCTGAGGGGAGCAGTGGGGAGACAGGAGAGGTCTGCTGCACCATGTGGGTCAGCTCCCTGGCCAGGGGTTGAACTCATGCTGCAGTGGCTGGCTATAGCTTGATAGTGTTGAGGCTTTAACCCTGAGCCATGAGGCAGGCCCATGTTTGGACTCTGATTTCTAATACACTGCACTAAACAAAAGGCATGCTGGTTCTTTTCCTATGGAGTGGCCCTCTCTGAGCTAAGCTGACTTTAACTCACCCAGCGTGGGTGATTATCAGGTTATCTTCAATGAGTCCCTTTTTTGGCAAGTTTTGTTCTTTTTTGTTGTTTTTGTTTGTTTGTTTTCATGGTTCTTCACTTTCTTTAACACAAGGTTATTTCAAATTTATAGAGTTGCAGAGTTGAACTTTCTGACTTATTCTGCTTGGAAGCCCAAATGCCCTGTTTTATTTATTTATTTATTTATTTTGTCGTTGTTTGTTTGTTCTTTAATATTCATAAATGTAATTAATTTATGAGGATTTTTTTGGCATGCATATCCTTGTTAGGTTTTGGTATTGTACTTATTTCACACCAAAAACCTTTGAAAATTTTCTCTTAAAAATGCTCTGGCAATAAAAAATTTTAAGAGTGAAAAAAAAGTGCCCTGGCACAATTTGAATACTTTGGAATTATTGCTCTTTAATGGAAAATCATCTTGGTCTGGAGTTTTTAATTGACACAGGTATACCAGAAAGATGATTTTGGACAAATTCCTTTGCTCCTCTGCAAGTATTTATTAGATTTTCTATTTTTTTTCTGAAGTTGGTTTTAACAAACTGTATTTTCTATTACAGTACTATCTAATATAATACAAGCCACATAAATAATTTTTAAAAATTATAGCTGTAGCTGTAATACCTTGTAAGCACTGATGGTGGTGTCCTCCTTCCTTCTTCCCTCCGTTCTTTCCGCACTTCCTTTTTTCTTTCCTTCTTGCTACCTTCTACTATTCTGTAGTATAAATTTATATTTTTTCCTTTGAATCAACAGTTGTTTGAAAGCAAGTTAATAATTTTGCAGCTAGTAAGGGCTTTTCTTTTTTTTTAAATAAATATTAATTTCTACACTGTCATTAAATAAAGAATGCTTACTCTTTTTTGGTTTGTTTGAAATTTTGAAGTTTTCCCTGTGGTCACTTAAAAAGATGCTCTCTATTCTTCTTATTTATTGTGTAATTTAGTTCTTCTTTAGTCTTAATTTTTTCCCCACTCCTCTTTAAAACGTTGAAGATTTAGTTTTCCCTTTGTCTTTGATATTATATGTCTTTATAAAAGCAAGGTATGCTTTTATTTTAACTACTCTCCTCAGGGTTTGGAAGAATTCTTTAACCAATGGTTCATATATCTCTTCAATATTGAAGAGTTCTCAGCCATTATCTCTTTGAACACTACCTGATTCTTTCTTTTTCTTTATAGGTATTACTCTTAGATATACGTTATTTTTCCTGTTCAAATATTCATGTTCCATTACTTCTCATATTTTCCATCTCTTCATTTTCCTGGGGTGTGTTGTGTAATATCCTCCAGTCTTCCAGCTCACTAGTACTTTCCTCACCTGTGGCAAATACATCAGTTGCATTTTTCTGTAGAATACTTATGTTTCCTTTCTCAAATTTCTGTCTGTTCCTTTGACAAAATCTCAGTTCTGCTTCATTCTGTCCTTACAGTTGATTTATCTTTTAAAACATGTTAATTATCTCTTTTATATGGCCCTATTATCTATGATTCTTGACATACAATTTTCTCATGGAAAATCCACGATTTTCCCTCATGGCCATTGAGTTCCTCATGTAGTTTGTTATTTTTGTTTCTCTTCCTTGCAGTAAGTCCCAGTTTCCAGAACAGTGTTGGTTTTCCTTCTTCCGGGGCCTTTATGGGTCTCTTTGGTGCTTAACTACTCTTTGTATTGATGTTGTAGCTTGAGGCCATGGTGCTAGGTAGGTAGTGTGAATTCACATGTTACATAATAAGAATACACTATTATTATCTATTTTTGTTATTGTGTTGTTGGGTTCTTGGACCCAATTTCCAGCAGGTGTGTGGGTGCACAGGTTTCCCATACAAACAGGCAATTCTGTGACTCCAGCAATTCTAGGTTTCTGGGAATCCAACTCAATTCTGACACTATAGGCAGAGAGCATCAGGTTCCACAGGCAAAGGGCTCAGTCTCCAGGCCTGCCCATCACTTTGATACTAGCTGCAACCCCAAGTGAGCCATACTGCCGGCCAGCCAGGGGGAGTCTCGGGACTCCCCCTTAAGGAGACGCCTCCTTAGACCTCAAGTGCCTAACAAGCCCCAGATTATTATCTGTGTTTCTGACTGGCTATAAATCAGAGGTTCCCAAGACACCTCCACAGGTTTGATCAGTTTGCTAGAATTACAGATCTCAGGAAGCCGCTTACTCAGCAGATCAGACTTATTACTGAGGAGCTGGAGGACAGAAATCAGCAGACGAAAGAGGAGTGCTGGGCACGAAGTGGGGGGAAGGAGTGGAGTTTCCCTGCCCTCTCTGGGTGTGCCATTCTCCCCATGTCTTCAAGTTCACTGCCCTGGAGTCTCTTCGACACCCCTTGTAGGGTGAACAAGTCATCAGGTTTTTCCGCCCTCCCATCAAGGATTGACTTCTGGAGGCCTCCACGCGTGCCTGATGGCGGCACCTGAAGTGGGGCGTGGGAATGTGTGAGTGGGCACACCTGGGCCAGAGACTGGGCTTATAAGCAGAGAAGTAGCAGTGGGAGCAGCGGCAGCAGCAGAGAACAGAGCGTGGAGTAGAGGACCCCGTTTGGGGTGCAACAGAGACCGGGAGAGAACACATGAGAGTCCCAGAGAGTGAAGATTCGCTGGGGTCTGGGGGGCCTGCCAGCCTCCTGGCCCCCCAGCCCCATTGCCTGCCCTGTCCCTGGTTGCCTGTCTACAAGAGACCATCAAAAGCCTAAAAGGCCACTGAGGGCTCTAGGACTCCTTTAGACCCAACTGCGCAGCTCCTAGACAACCTGCTCCTGGTGTTTTCCTGTGCTACACCCCTCCTCTTGGATTCTCCTGAAGGGTGCATTACTGAGGCACAAGCCTGAGTGACTAAATCACTGACCCTGGGGAATTGAACTCCACCTCAGGCCCCTCCCCCTCCCGGGAAAAAGCGGGGTGGGGGGGTGGGGGGGAGGACTGAAAGTCCTACCTTCTAAGCCTGTTGGTTTCTGGCAGCTGGCTCCTCCTCAGGTGTTTTCCAAAGGTTACCTTCATCACCACAGAACCCTTTAAAGTAAGAAGACACCCATTTAAACTTTCAGAGCTCTGAAGCTTTCTCAGGAACTAACTGGACACAGGAAATCAAATATTACGAAAAAAGATGCTTGCATTGCTCTAATGGCTCCAGAAATTTCAAGAGAAGGTCTCGTTGGTGTGAGACAGCAACTGTGGATGAAGACCGGGTATGTGTGAGGAATGTATACCAAATGCATATATTTCCTGCAAATCACAATTTCGCAACTGTCCGTTAGATCTCTATGTCTTATATTCTGTCCTTGAAAGTTTGTGCCATTAAATACCATCAACCTTATCCCCCTCACTCCCACTCCCTAGTACACACCAATTTACTGTTTTATACAAATTTGACTTACTAAAAGTTTCACATGAGTGACATCACACAGTTCCTTGTTTTGCTCTGTCAGACTAATCTCTTATAAGGCATATCGAACCCAAGGTCCAGCTCTGTCATTGCACATAGTATGTTATTCCCCCTTCTCATGGCTGGGTAATAGATTTAAGTTTTTGTCAATACATTTGGGTATGGTTTCATATCAGCACATGTCGCTTTACCTCATATTTTCAGCAATTGCAGTGGATTTGGCATATATTAATAATCCTTTATTAATATAGCTGAAATCATCTCGAGTTGCTGGTTCGCCCGTGCAAAAAAGGCCTTGAGTGCAAAGGGTTAATAGATATTGGGCTGATTTCCCATATTGTTGCCATTTCCAACAACACTGGAAGGAGTGCACTTGTACAGACTTCTTTTTGGAAGTGTGTGAGAAGATCTGTCAGGGTAAATGCTGGGCCAAAGCTTTATGCATTTAAACCTTTATTAGAAAAGGTTTGTAACTAAACTCAATGGGTCCATTCTCTTGGTGGGTGTCTGAGTTGAATAAAAGACATTGCCAAGGTGACCTCCATAAAGGCTAAGAATTTATGTTACAGGATATATCACCATGACAGGGGAGGGGTGTCGTGTGGACACAGAAACAGATGCCATTTCCCCTGCCCCCATTTCCACACTGTCAACATGGCATATATCTTGAGTTACAACTCTCAGCATGCCATGAACTGGACTTTCTGAAGAGGAGGCTGCTGGGATGGAGGAAGGAACAAGGAGGGGTCTGTACTGGCACGGATAGAGAGGAGGGGGGCCCGCAGGGGGAGGCTGCTCCTGGTCTTTGCTCTTGGAGGCTTCAGTGCTTTTGGGCAGGTGGGCTCTTCAGAGACAATGGTGGTCATCAGTTTGGATGGTACGTGGTGGATTTGGGGTCTCTCCTTTCTCCCAGCTTCCTGGGCCCCGACAAATCTATTGCTTGTTTTTCTATTGCTTGGGTTGTTTATCTACTGTTTGGGTTGCCCTGAACTAGTTCTTCTGGAAGTTCAGCTTAGGGCCATGGCTGATATGCTGGGCATTTACCTATGAGAGGATGAGCTGCTTTTGAGTTTGATTGTGAGTTTGATATTTGAATCCTTTCTTCTCTCTCTCTCCTTTCAACTTCTCATTGATTCAAAATCTTTGAGCACACTAAGAGTCTGCTTTCTTTGCCGCGGTGTGCATGGATGACACAAACCCTTAAAATGGGCCACATGGGTTTTACCCCTTTACAGTTTTGGGTCTCTGGCCATCTCTCAGTTTTGCTTGATGTCAGTTGTTGGGTCCCTGACTGGGAACAAGCCTTCTGGTAACACTGACTTCCTTGTTGCAAGAAAAGGAGATGGTGAAACTACCATTTCCAAAGACACCGTCTCACAAAGGGGATTGTGGGGTGAAGTTGTGTAGCACTAACTTCATTATTTACGTGCAGCAGGGAGCTCTGCAAAGAACATACCTTTGGGAAACAGGAAAGTTTGTCATGTACATGATTCTCTTATCATCTGGGTTTTCATGAGCAAGAAGCTACTATACAAGGTGACCTATGCTTGGTAACCTGGGCTAGCAGGGAAAATTCCTTAGCTTTATTGTCCCTGTACTCATGGTTGGTCTGTTCTCCCAAAACTTGGCAGAAATTTTTACTAACACAAACAGTGGAAGAACCACCTAGGTGAACAGGACTTTAAGGACCCTCCAAATTGATTCCCCTGTGTGACATTATCAGAGGATACATGGATGCCGCACCCCATTGAGGACAAAAACCTGGTTGTTGATATCAACATTGGATGCTCTTTGCTTTTGAAAAATGTTGTTACTTGAATGGCTTTTGGGATGGAGACCTGATATGGGTCGTAGTGGGGGAAGGCAGAATAAAGAACAGTGGATGAAAAATACCTACTCACTGAATTATTTATTTCTTAATTTAACTGTATGACTGTTTTTCAATAAGTAAGTAATGCATTTCACTATAAAAAAATGGAAAATATGAAAACATACAGAGGACCTAATGAAGTATGAATATGAGGGTATTAATACTGATGATTTAAATAATTATTTGACATATTAAATAATTTAACAAAAGTGCTTTGTGTGTGAGTAGTTGGCACACAAATTGTGGTTAATAAAAATAACCCCAGCATTGAGACGAGCTGTGTTTGGGAATGTAGCTCTTTGTTCTTGAAAGCTGGGTGTTAAATTGTTAGAATATCTCTTTTATGTACCCTGTACACAGAACATTTGAAAATAAACATACGGCAAAGTTATAATACCATGCAAATAATCACCCAAATTGACATTGACTGTAAAGGTTTGTAATTATCTCTGTGAATGTTGTCCCTCTGATGAAGTATTTTTCTGCATTGATTTTTGGTGATGGCATATACAGAATGGATGTACATATCATTCTCCATTGAACTAATCCAAATATCATTAGACATTCTGGTAACTTCCACCTTTTAACTGCCAAGAGCAGTATGTTCAATATTCTTGCGTGTAGAGTGTTGCTTGCACACTTCTCCAGTTCTGGCCTCAGGGTAAATTTTTGGATGTGGAAGTGCCGGTTCGATGACTATGGATATTTTTAAGTATTTTTGCTCTATTTTGCCTAATTGCTCTCTAGACAGGCCCCATGAATTTACATAGCCATTAACAGTGCTAACAGGGCCAGTGCTACTTCTTAAGGTATTTCTGTGCCACTTTCAAAGGGAAACAAACAAATGAAACAGCAAAAAAAAAAAAAAAGGAAAAAAATGCTTCTAATTTTAAAATTTTGTTATCACTAGGGAGTGGTAACATCTATGTTTTTGTATGCTTCCAGTTTTATATACTTTCCATGTGTATTCATGTAAAAAAAATCACTCTATAAGAGTTCACAGTAAAATAAGGACCTCAAACCTTCATCATCTATGTTGCAATTATTCTTTTTCTGGGAGTTTCTTGATGATATTTTTGAATAAGAGATTTGTCATATGGTCACATCTCTCTTGCTTCTCCAGCCCATGAGCCTGCTACAGGTCAGCAGGGGTCCCGCAGAGGGGCCCGAAGCCCAGTAGGTGGAGGGTTGAGGATGGCGGGGTCTCCTGGCCACAGGCTCCATCAGAGTATCTGGTCTCGGACAACTGTCACGAGACAATGTCATGGGGTCTGGGCAGAGCCTGCTGCCTTGCCTTGCTTCTACGGAGCATGGAGCTATAGAATGCTCCCCAAAGCTGACCACGGTCCGGTGACTCAAGATCAAGATGGTAGGAGACCCCCTGGGTGTGAGGCCAGCTGCTTTCCCACTCCGCGCGGCCGCTACCCTGTGGCGCCTCCGTCTTAGCTTGCGGTGCTTGCAGAGCAAGCAGGCCGTCTCTTCACAGTCTATAAAACACCTCCCTGGACTTAACTGTCATTTTGGGCATCGGGCTCTTGGATTCAAAGCCCATCCATCTTTCATTAGCAGTCCTTGAGTGGCATGGAATGCAAAGCCAGCTGTTTTCCTGCTGGAGATCATTATTAAAATGCCTCGGATTCCTGCTGCTGTCTTGATACCAGGCAGAGGACGCCCACTCCAGCAGCGGCGCGAGGCCAAGAACCGGGCCTTCAAGCTTCCCTGCACCCCTTGTTCAGCTGCCCCCACGGCTCCCTACGTGGAGTTTTCATTATATAAGATGTGACGGCCTGCACGGATTATGCTGGTTCCAGGCGGAGTTCCTCTCAGCGGGCGGAGCAGCTCCAATGGCAAAGCCCCACAAAGTCCCCAGGAGCAGGATCTGAAGACACACAGCAGCAACGCGCTTTTGCAGACTTTGTCTGAGATGAAATTTCCTCTTTGACTCTCCTCTAGAAAGCCAGCCCTCCCACCTCTGCTGAGGTTTTTACTTTCACTCCTCTTGGCTTCCTTGCTTCTGGGCACATCCAGAAGGACCATCCATGGCCCCGTTCTGACTCCTGTTTGTGAGGAAGGATGGATCACGGCTCACCAGTGGGGTCAGGCTTGAGAGTGGAGGTGGCTTCACTTATGGGGTGAGCTCATTTGTTGAGCTCACTAGTGTGGAGGCAAAAATTCCCAGGCAGAAAGTGTTACAGGACAGGGAGAAGGGCACCCCAGAACCCCCAAATATGCCCATTCTAAATAGGTTCTGCCATCCATCTCATCAATAAACATACAAGACCTTTAGTGGAAAGAAACTTAAATACAATTAGAAAAGACAGAGAAGACAAAGAATATAGTTTCTAAATCAAGGGGGTTATCCAACCCCTCGTGGGTAAAAGTCCACCCAAATGGGATTGGCCCAAAGCAAGGCCCAAAAGCCTGCCACAAGTCTAAAACACCTTTTGGCAGGGCCCCATGGAAAAGGGTCAGAAACAGCCAGACAATTCTGGGAGGGAGGTACCAAAACACCCCTCGGTAGGGACCCATACAGAAGGGTCAGAAACAGTCAGACAATTCTGAGAGGAACAGAAAAAAATCAAAGTCCAAATCAACACAGCCATCGTTAACCTCCCCACAGGTCTCTCACCCACATCTGTCTCAATCAGTCCAGGCCAGTGCAGCTTCTTCACATGTCTCTCTGCTCCCTGTGCCTCTTCTGGCCTCCATCCTGCTTCCTTCTTTCTCCTGTCTCCTCTGTGTCTCTCCTTCTCTCTTCTCCAGCTTCTTATCTCTCCTGCTCACCTCCACCCTCCCTTGGGTGGGGCAGGGAACCTGGAACACACCCTTTTCCTGGGGACTACCCTGTTACAAAAGGACTTGAAGACCAGGCACATCTCGTGTGTTTGGTTTACAACATCTCCCCTCTCTGGGCTTTTGAGTTGCCTGGGATTTCACTCTTGGGCAGTGCTGAAAACTCAGGGACAATGGGTTTTGGGTTGATTGGACAACTGATAGGTGACAAAGTCTTCATGGATCCATTCTCTTCTTGTCTGTACCTTGTCATCCTCTGGCTTGGCTTCATCCTCTAGACAGTTTCAAGATGACGGCCACAGCTGAGAAATTGTATGCTGGGAATGAGGGAGACTCTCTTGTGCCTTTGTCTTGGGAGAGGGGGTTTCCCACACCTGCCTCACTGTGGCTCTGTTCACGTCTTGCTGGCCATCAGGTATCACAGGCTCATCTTCAAGAAATCACTGGTTCCCCAAATGGAGGGCTTCTCCCTGAGGGCCTGCCCTGAGGCCTGGGGTGGACGTCCGGATGAGAAGGAGAATGGGGTTCAGAGCGCCTGCCACAGTCTGGGTGCCATCTGGAAGTGTCATTTGCAGGATTCTCCATGTTCCGGGACTTCATCGACAATATTTCTAACACCCACCTCAGCCCTAGGAGGTGGCATCATTCCCGAATGTTACAGAGGCATAGATCTTAGAGGTTAAGAGCTTTTATATTATTAAGCAAACCTTTTCCCAAAAAACTGTGGTAATAGAGTTTGTAAGTGGGCAGCTCAGGGCTATGATTTCCCAAGAGGTGGGTGGAGTTCAGCCAAGAGCTGGTGAAGCCCTCCCACCCTTCTGCGAGGCCAGGCCCCTCCAGGCAGGTTCTTGGGAGGATGCTGGTAGCCTCGGCCGTAGGAAGCCCCTATCAGCAGAGGGGCAGGCGTGTCAGATACCAGGGCAGTTACGCCGGCGAGCAAGGTCAGGCACACACTTTTCTGGACTGATTGACACGTCTTTCCGCCCCCACTCCAGCCCACTCAGGGCCACCCAACAAATGATGCCCGCGAGGCTTGGCATGCAATTAAAAATGAAGAAATGCTTAATCAAATCATGCCACTTGAAGTGAGTTGGGCTGGAATGAAAAAGCTGGGCAGCAGTGCCCACAGTGGAAATTTACCAGGCCTAAGCCAGACACTAAATACTCCCAGGTTGTTTTGAAATAGATACTGTTGTGTTCCATAAAGTTCAGAGAACCGTTTGCAAATATTTAAAAACCTCTCCATGAATGAGGTTTGCTTTGGGAGATTCTCTCTCTCTCTCTCTCTCTCTCTCTCTCTCACGCGCACACACACACACACACACACACACACCGTCCTCCTGCCCTCAAAGACTCACAGGACATGCGGGACCCCCAGAAGCCCCTGGGCTCCGCCACCACCCATCCCTCCGCCTCGGAATCCTGAGCCTCTGACTCCCTGTCATCTGTTGAGACAGTTCTCATTTTTTAAAAGTTTATTTATATTCCCCCCCCTCAAAAATGTCATGACTAACTTTCCATTCATTATCAAAATATTCTTTGCCACTAATTTCCCTTCTTGGTTAAAATAAACAAGCCCCGCTGGCCTCACGAGGATGCACCCTGCTGGAAACTAGAGCGGCGTTTTCTTCACGGATCTCGAAGAGCGCCCCCATGAGAATTTCCTGTGTCATCCCTCCCTGTTTATCAGCCTCGTGTGAAGGAGGGCGAGCAGGGAGCAGTGAGGGGAGACTAGGGACGAGGGGGGCTACCTTGAACCCGCCACCATCGAGGTCTTGTCCTCTGAGACCCGCTTCTCCTGCCCCCTGGGGCGCTCAGTCCAGGGCCTCGTGTGTCTGAGTGTTGGCAGGTCCAGGGGGCGAGGGCAGGAGTAGGTGCTGAGGTGGAGGAAGGAGATGGCCCCTGGAGACAGGAGGACAAGCACTGAGGGGCCGGCGCCGTAGCTGGGCCTCCGGCGGCTTCCGGAGCAGAAACCAGTGTCAGGGTGGGCAAGGTGGTGAGCTCTTTGCTAAGCTCGGTGGAAGGAGGCTATGTACCAAAGAAAAGTCCAGAAAAACACTAGACTAGGGCAAGGGAAAAAGCGGAATAGCCTCAGCCTCCATTGAGCAGGTAGTTTACAAAACAGTGAAAAAGAGAAGTTCTGAATGGACGATATAAGGAATAAGGAAAACCTGAGAGCAACTCAAGGTCAGGCGAGCAAGCCCAAGTGTGAGAGGCTGCAGGAGAACATTCATCTCCATGACAACCATTCCAGGTGCCTTAGCATGTCCCATGTAGCTTGTAAAATGCCGATTCCAGGCTTTCCGCTGCTAGTTAAATGTGAATGCTGCGGACAGCCCCTGGGTGCAGGGCTGGGTGCAAGACACTGGCCGCCACCTAGGGTCATGCTCTGGAAGGGCCCTGGCCCCAGGGGGCTTCCCCCTCTTCTAATGCTCTGCTGTCACTATCTTATAAGATTCTCAATATTTCTGGACAAGAGGTGGGAGAGAATCTGAATATTTATTTTTGCACTGGGCTTTGCGAATTAGGTCTCCAGGCCTGTGGAGGCAACAGAATCACTTAAAAATTATCCTCAGGGGATTCTGATGTGTGGTTAGGAATTAAGCCAAAAGTTGGGGGGAACAGGTGAAGAAATGACCGAGTGTATAGGGAGTTCACCATCATGGAGAAGCATTTGGAGAACAGGACGGAAGGAGGGAGGAGTGAGAGACAGAACTGGGGGAGATGACAGAGGGTCTCGGGGAGGGTGGATGGACATAGAGATTTCCATCTAGGTTTCCCCTTGGCTCCTTGGAGAAGAATGGGTGTGGGGCCAACAGGAGGCAGTGGTGAGCCATGCGCAGAAGGGCAGGCCAGTGTGGGGGGAGGGGCTTGCAGTGACTGTGCTGGGTTTTGGGCCTGGGGTGGGTGGGATGGTCCTCAGGGCTCTTTCATGCTGAGGGACACAGATGTTGGGAATGAGCTCTAGAATCGGGGGCTGCCTTCACATGGGTGGGAAGCGGGGAAGGCTTGTCTCAAGACTTGGGAAGCTTATCAGGGACTGGGCACATCTGTGAGAAGCTTGCTTCCCCCTAGGAGTCTGAGAGGAAGCCAGCAGTGCAATGTAAACTGAGACAGGCCTCTGGGAAGGGGAGCCTCCCCAGAGAAACCAACCACAAACACAGGCGCCAGCGGGTCACTTGTCAATGAGATGTCCCTTGTTTGTCTAAACTATGAAAGATAAGAGGTGGTGAAATCTTCCCTCAGCTTCAACCCTTTCTTATAAATATTTCCTTCAAAAATCAGCCCAGGCTGGAGGAGAAACCAGGTATACAAGCCCTGTTTCTCCACCTTTGGGAGCTGCTTTGTCTGAGACCTGCATGAAAGTGTCAGATAGAAGCAGGGGTGATTTGCAGGGCTTCTCCAGGCAGATTGCCTTTCTGGGGTGTATGGGAGCAAAAGTCTGTGCCTCCAAAACACGTCTATTTGCAAAAGATTGATTTCATGGGGGGCTCTGAAGGCTGGGTAGATGTTGGTTTTATTGTTTATATGTATATTTCTGTCTGAAAGGGCCTCTCCCAGGAAGACCTGATCTCCTTATCTGTTTCCTGTGGAGAAAGCAAACTCAATCTGCATACTGTTACTTGCTGTGCCTTCCCCCCTTAAACACCTTAACTGAGTTTCCCTTTCTACCCCCATCCACCCTTGTCTTAGTTAAGCTATTTAAGATGGTATCTAAAGCCACATAGGTGAGTTACTCATTCCCACTGGGTGTGCATGTTATTATTAAACATTTTTTTTGTCCTTTTCTCTTATCAATCTGTCCGAAACTTGTTTGATTATTTGGAAGCCTAGAAGAATCCAGAGGGGTTCAGGATGATTTCCTGTGTATTCTGACAGCACCAAGAAGGAGGTTCCATCTGCTCTTGACTTTAGGCTCACAGTGTCAAGTACCTAAATGTGTCCAAGGATGTGGTGTTGTGCACATGAATGAGTGTGTGTATATCCTCAGGGGCATCATTTGTCACCCCCCCCCCCGCCACTCCTCACACAACCTTCTACCTCCCCACCCCAAGTCCTGTGACTTTTCCCTCCTTCCCAAGTCCCTTTACTTCTCCTTGATCCTTTGTCTGAGAAGCTTGCTCTAAACTAGCTTCTTTAATTTAGGATGTTTCAAGCTTCTTGCTTTACTGCCTCTTTTTCACTCACTTCTGCTTTTTGGATCATAAAAGGATGGGAGACTTCAGATTAGGAAGGTAGAGAAAGGGTCTGGATTCTGGAAGACAGTAGAAAGCCATCACCCACACCATAAACACTTAACCCTGGGTGGTTAAACTCTTTTGTTTCAAGGTTAATCTGAGATTTTTCAGAGCCTTTGAGCCTCTGACCTTGCTAAAGAATGTTTGTCTACTCATCAACCTTGAAATGCACCAGAAAGTCACTTTCCCTTGCCCTGTGTCCATGTCTGAGAGTTTTTCCCTTTCACTGTAGCAGGTCTTGGAAGCTGCCTGCCGAGTTCTCCTCCTTGTGGAAATCTCTGTGACCTTGCGGAGTGGAGAGCTGGCTCCCTCCTCCTCCTGTGAAGGCAGGTGTACTGTGTAGCACACCTGTGGGGAATCCTCACCAGCTGTTAGCACACAAGAGAGGGATACCCAGGGGCTCCAAACTCTTAAGGGGTGCACGCTCTAAAAGGGGTCCAGTCAACTACTGCACAAAGGCAAAGGTAGCAGGCATCATGTGAAAGATCTTTAGTAGAAAAATTATCCCAATAAAACTCCAAAAATTACCCACCTCCTTATGTGCAAATGCCCAGCCAAAAAGGGTTGGCCTAAAGTGGGGTGGCTGAGAACCCAAAATTTTGCCACATGTCTAAAGTACCTTTTGATGGGGAGCCACAAAAAAGGGCTAAGTAGGTTCCAGAGAGCTGGGACAGAAGGAGAGAGGAAAAATGTAAAATATACCACATCAAAATAATAGCTGCCATTGTCTCTGCCAAGGAACAGCCTCCCCATGTGTCTGACTGTGCCTCTTCCAAGTATCTCTTCCAAGTGTCTCTACATGGCTCTCCTCCACATGTCTTCTCCCATGTGCCTCCTCCAAGTTCCCCCCCAAGCAGTACCACCTCTCTTTGTGTAGATACCTTGCTCCTTCCCAGCTGTCCCCCATTTAGAAATTCCAGTTCATGGCATGTTGGGACTTGTAGTCCTTGGTGCCTGAGAACCAGCTATTTCAGTCCTAGGTATGTATGAAAAGGTATTCACACAAAAATTTGTACATGAATGTTCATAAGTCCACTATTCACAATAGAAAAGGTGGAAATAACCTAATTGCCCTTTAATGGATGAATGGGCAAAAAGTGTGGCATATCCACACAATGGAGTATTACTCAGCCATAGGAAGGAGTGAAGTACATCCTACAATGTGGCTGAAGCTGACAAACATTATTGTAAAGAAGAGAGTCAAATACCATATGTCTTCATTCATGTAGAATATAAAAAACAAACAAACAAAGGAACAGGTAAAAGCAAAAAAAAAAACAACCTCTTGAAATCTTGTTAGCATATGACTGAGGGGTACCTAGGGACCCCACACTGTTAAAGGGCATGCACTTTCAAAGAGAGTCTGGCCATCCATACCCACAAAGGCAAAGCTAGCAGACTATTAGTGTAAAAGATTTTTAATAGAATTGGCATGGAGAGAAAAAAGGATTTCAAATAATAGTTTCTCAGTAAAACTCCCCAAACTACCCATCCCCACATGAGCAAATGCCCAGCCTAACAGGCTCAACCTGAAGTATGGTGGCTGAGGCCCAACATTTTGCCACAAGTCTAAGTTACCTTCTGGTGGGGAACCCAGAGAGCTGGGACAGAAGGAAAGTTTCAAAATTCAAAATGAACTGCATAATCCACCATGAGGTCAAGGTAGAAGCTGTCCTTGTCTCCTCAAAATGCTCAAGTCCCAGGAGCAGTTTCTCTAGGTCTCTTACCCATGTGTCTCTTCCAAGTGTCTGTACATGTCTGTCTCCTTGTATCTCTCCCCCCTCCTTTGTTCCACCTCCATTTATATATCCACCTTCTCCTTCCCTGCTGCCTCCCTCTGTAGGAATGGGACTCTCTGGGTTTTATAGTCCAAGGCAATTGCATGTCAGTCACGGGTGGGGGGATGGTAGCTGTTCACTCAGCTGCCGTGCCCTTCCCCTTTCATGGAGATGCGTCTGTAACAATCTGACTGTAGAACTGAGGCTGCCAAGGCAGGAAGTGGGCCTGGGGCACAGAGTGGAGCGAGGGCCTTATGGACTATAGTGAAGTCCAGTATATAGTCCGTTATTATATAGTGACTCCAAGGAGCACCCCAAGAGAGAGTGCTGAAATGATACTGTCCCATGGACTGATGGCTCTGTTATTGGTGTGGACAACCTCCTTTGTGGTGGTGTGGTTGTGGTAACATACATATATAGAGGTGTGAACATACGCCCCAATCATATACAGTGTGATAAACCAATGTTACCTCAATAAAATAAGATGGTGCCTAGTGCATTGGGGAGACATTAAGGAAATAGGACTTTAGGGCATAAGACATAAGGGAGCTTAGGATTTCAAACTAATGGGGGAAAATCAAGAAGGGGAGTTCTTGGGGGTTCAGAGTGCTTGAGGGCTCCATAATCATGAGCTCCCTCTGTGCTGGAGACTGACTCCAAGTAGCACCCCGAGAGTGCTGAGATGTACTGTCCCATGGACTGATGGCTCTTATTGGTGTGCATGACCTCCCCGACCATCCATGTAAAACTGCTGGCCACGACCTGGCCTTTTTTTTAAGACCTAATGTCTCGGTGTGTCTGTTGTCCAGAGTTCCCGGATATGTCAAGGTATTAGTGACCACAACTTACACAACCCCTTCCTGTCTTCCAAACTTTAAAATCCTGTATTTTCAGTTCTTCCTGTTTTCTTTGGAATGCATTTAATTGACTTGGAATGACTATAATCTCTGGTGGAGAATAACATGCTTACTGGCTAAATAGCTCCTTCTCAAAAGCTCTGCAAAAAGCAGATTATGTGCAAATTCAGAGAATACTTTTCGGGGCCAAGCACTGGTGGATTTAAAAGGTCCTGTCAAGTTTCAGGTTCACAGCGTGACATTTATACGGTTATTTATGTCACTTATTAACTGTGGTGTGTTTGTGGCAACCTAATTACAACTGTCCTGTGAATAGCAAGGGGAGAAGGCAAGGGCTCGCCCGCGGGCTTGCACACGTCTCAGGAAGGGGAGCTCTGAAGACACCAGGGCTTCAGCAATTGTTCTCTTTCTTCTGTGATGCTCTTGACCCTCTTGCAGGCATTTCTGCTGCTTTGGGTCCAGCCAGAGGCAGAAAGTTCTACACTTGGAAACTGCAGAGACTTCCGAGTGCAGTGTCTCGAATAATTGCCTTTGTTTCTAGGACATTCTGAGGCGTGCAGATAGAAGCTCTACATTTCTTTAATGTGTGGGGTGTTGTAAAGACTTAATGCTTCTTTTTGAGAAACTTGTTCTAGTTTTTGACATTCTGACATTAACAAAAGAGCCAGGGTTCTTAGCTTGGTGGCTGTAGCGCCAGTGCTCTCAAATGAAAATGAAAATGAACCTGGGTTCAGAGGCTTCTGGTTAGCATGAGCACCCTGCCAGCCCCTCCCCACCCTGCGGGCCAATGGGGTCCTGAAGGGTGGGGTTGGAGGGCGAGGGAGAGCCCAGGGCTGCAAGGAGCCAAGAGCTTGTTTTCTTGGTTCAGGACAAACGCCACTAGGCCCCTCCAGCAGTAGGTGAGGTTCCGAGAAGAAGCAGAGAGAACAAGGGCAGCGTGTCTGCATGTCTACACCACACCTCGCTGCCGGCTGTGTGTAAAAGGTGCTCCTTGGCTTCGTGTGACACCCCCAGGAAAAGGCGAGGTTCCAGGTTCCCTGCCCCACCCAAGGGAGGGTGGAGCTGAGCAGGAGAGATAAGAAGCTGGAGAAGAGAAAAGATGCTAGAGAGAGACGGGAGAAGGAGCAGCAGGTGGAGGCCAGAAGAGGCACCGGGAGCAGAGACACATGTAAAGAAGCTGCACTGGCCTGGGCTGACTGAGACAGACATGGGTGAGAGACCCGTGTGGAGGTGACAGTGGCAACGCTGATCTTGATTTTGATTTTGCTCTTTTCCTCCCAGTCTTGTCCGGCTGTTTCTGGCCCTTTTCTATGGGTCCCCGCAGGAAGGTGCTTTGGACTTGGGGCAGGCTTTCGGGCCCTGCTTTGGGCCAATCCCATTTGGGTGGACTTTTACCCACGAGCGGATGGGTAACTTTGGGTGCTTGATTTAAAAGCTATATTCTTTGTCTTTTCTGTATTACACACTAATTGTATTAAAGTTTCTTTCCACTAAAGGTCTTACATTTTGTCTTGATGTGGGGGATAGCAGAACCCATTTAGAGCGGGCAGGTTTGGGGGTTCTGGGGTACCCCTCTCCTTGCCCTATAACAACTCCACTGTGTGTGGTTCTCCTCGGACTTCAGAGCTGCCTCTATTCTAGAGAAGGGAAAGGTGGAATTCGTGTACATTTTGCCACAATAGGGGAGCAAAAACCTGCCACCTCAAAATATGCCTTTGGCAAGAGGTTTATTTTGTGGGAGGAGCTCTGAAGGCTGGGTGGAGGACACTTTGGATATTTGTAGGTCATCTTCCCTCTGTAGTGGTGTCTCCTAGAGCTCATTTATCTCTTTTCATCAGAGAACTTAAATCTGTGTTCCTTTGTTTTCCTATTAAACTCTCCAATGAAACTTCCTCTCCACCCCCACCCCCCTAACCCTCCCATGCCCTAGTTAAGAGAGAATCTGAAGCCAGGTGGGCAAGTTAGTTTTTCGGGGCCCTATCATGTATACACGAGGTGTGCATGCTTTTACTAAATGTCCTTTTTGACTTTTTTTCTCTTATCAATTTGTCTAGTACTTGTTTGATTACACTGGTCAACAGTGAGATCATAACTGACTTAAAAAGGCCCTAATCTGTAGTATCTTGGTGTGCTGCACATGACTATAACCCTGAAAATTTTTTATTAGCTCTCGTTTTGAAAATATTTCATATAATTCATTTTATGTTTCACCGTGTAAATTTATCCAGTAGGACTGCAACAACACCCTAAATCAGCCTAGAATGATGTAATATTGCATCACACATGTACCCTCATGCACACATCATCCAGAGTTGATGGCATCATTTTCTGATGCAGTGCAATACTACTGCCAGGCAGCTGCTATAGTAAGCTGACGTCAGTAGTGCACTCTATAAAGCCCTATTGGAAAGGTTGAGCTTTGAAAATATTTCAGACTTTGTGTGACACAGTTTAAGTTACTGTTCCATAGAACTGTTATTATTTTATCCATTTAGGCACAATACAGAACAGTAATGCCTCAAATGTATGTTAATAGTGTGGACAATTTCTGCTCTATTTGTGGGGAAGTGACATTTGCCAACCAGAAGAAAGTTTCACTTCTCAAGTGAAGAATCAAACCACTTTTCTTTAATTCGGATGCAAGGTTGATGACCAAGACAAGCCTTGGGCCCCGCATAGATGCTGTGCTACATGTACAACACAGCTTTCACAGTGGTTAAATGGCAAAAGACCATCAATACCATTTGCAGTCCCCATGGTATGGAGAGAGCCAAGTGAAAACATAAAAGACTATTACTTCTGCTTGGTTCCTCCTCTTTCCGGTGGAATAATAAAGCAAAAGAGGTCGAGAATAGTCTACCCAAATATTCTGTCTGCATTGAGATGACCGGTTCAACAACTTGCTGCAGGGTGATACGAAACAAGCATGGAATGCTTTTTGCCTAGTGTCTACAAACATTCTTGGGAATGTTAGGGCAGAAAACTACAAGGAACTAGTAGAAGACATGCTGATGCAGTATCAGAAACTTGGCTGCAATATGTCTCTAAAGATCCATTTCCTTCCTTCCCATCTGGATTTCTTCCCTGAAAACTGTGGTATGGTTAATGAAGAACATGGCGAACGTTTTCATCAAGATATCACATCAATGGAACAAAAATACCAGGGAAAATGGTCCACTACAATGCTGGCTGACTACTGCTGGACACTCCCCAGAGATGCTCCTGAACAGCTATACAAGAGACAATTGAAGAAATCTAAGTAGTCTATGACTTGATTTTTACAGGTATTAACCATGGGCCTATCACTATTGGCATGCATTTTGTGATGTAAACATCAATTTATTGCAGATTACAAAAAAAACTAGAGCCCAAATGAGAATTTGACTGTCATATTCATGTTGAGCACATTCAGTAACATGACTTCTATAAAAATTTGTTGCCCAGTGATTGGCGTGCATTTCGTGATGTAAACATCAATGTATTGCAGATCACACACAAAAACTAGAGCCAAACTTAGAATTTGACTGTCATATTCATGTTGAGCACATACAAATTGATAGGAAATGACTAATTTTATTTCAGCAACATGACTTCTGTAAAAATTTGTTGACCAGTGTTATTGGCCAGCCTAGAAGAGTTTAGAGGGGTAGAAGATTTCCTTTGTGCTGACACTAGCTTCTTGGAAAGAGACCTACCCAGTGGCTTCCATTTTTATAAAATCGAATTAAGGGCTAATTGGCACTTCCCCTTCTCCAAACCATCTTCTTCTTGCCCTCTTTAAGTTAGAGTGTCCCTTGCCACCCTCTGATGCTCGCAGCTGCGAGATGCTGGCGATAGCTTGGGCCCAGCCTGGGAGTGGCTGAGGACTGTCTTCCCAGCAGCCCCTGGGGCTCCGCACGCGTCACAGCTTCTGCACGCTGCCAGGCAGAGGAGTTCACGAAAAGCGAATAGGGCCAGACCACAGTTAACCCAGTGCCCACACAGATTCGTCAAGCTGGATTTGGACAAAGGGGCGCATGCTGTTCTCCGGGAGGAAGGATGCCTTTTCAACGAATGGTCCTGGAGGGGGAGGTCCAGGTTAAGAAAATGAGCTTCTACCTTCACCTCATTATTGCCCACTATTACACGAAAATGAACTCAAAATGGATCAGGGGTTGAAATTTACAAGGCAAGGTATAAAACTTTCAGAGAAAAGTAGGAGAGAACTGTGGGAACCTAGGGCCACCGGAAGTTTCTGGATTTGATACCCAAAGCAAGATCCATAAAAGGAAAAAATGCTTCGTTTTACGTCCCCCCAATTAAAGTCTTGCTCTGTGAAAGACCCTGTGAAGAGAACTGAAAGTAATAGTGTGGGAGAAAATATTTGCAACCGTGTATCCAAGAAAGGACTTCCTGTATCTGCAATGCATAAAGAACCCTCAAAACTCAGTTGTTAAAAATTCCCCAAACAATCCAATCAGAAAATCACTAAAGACATAAGCAGCCATTTCACTAAGAAGATCTACAGAAGGCAAATAAACACATGAAAAGATGCTTAACGAAAGTTGCCATCAGGGAAATGAAAAGTAAAACCATAGTGAGTCATCTCTGCACACCCATCGGGATGGAGCGGTGAGCAGGTCCCTTCCCGGTCTAGGGGAATCAGACCATCTTGCTCTCTGCTTGAAACTTAGGAAGTGATGGCTGTTCATCATCTTTTGCTAAATCCTGGGGGAAAAGCCCCCACTGCTGGCGAGGACAGGAGAAACTAGATCCTATGCACACTGCAGATGAGAATGTCGATGGCACCGTCGGTGGAAAACTGAAGATGCACTGGCCACATGGCTGCAATCACGCTCCTGGATATTATCCCAGAGAATGAAAACTTATGTTCACAATAAAACCTTTGCAGAAACGTCCATAGCAGCTTTATTTGTAATAACCCCAAACTGGAAATGACCCAAATGTCCTTCAGTGGGTGAATGGTTAAATAAACTGCTGGCTCGGGATCCTGGTTGTGATGTGACGCTGAGTCCTGCAAGGCGAGGTGAGCCGAGGGAGAAACTTACTGAATTATTTCCTCCAACCACACATAAATGTACAATTATCCTAAAATAAAACGTTTTGTATATGTCGACATCCATATCTGTATCTCTACCTCCATATCGCTCTCTCTATAAAGGGCATGTGAATCAGACGCTAAGAACTCGAAGTCTGTGGCACTAGGGCTGGATTTGAAGAGCCCTTCTGAAACAGACCCTAGGAGAGCTGGAAGCTGAGCCTTTGGTTGAAAAGTGCAGTAATTACCGCACTGCCTGGATGTCATCCAGGACTCACGCTCTCGGTACTTACGCAAATGACTTGAAAACTATGTCCACATAGAAACCTGCACATTGATGTCATAACAACTTTGCTAGTAATTGCCCAAACTTGGAAGCAATGAGATGTCCTTCAGTGGATGAATGATAAATTGTGATACAACCAGACAATGGAATATTACTCAGCGATAAAGAGACATGAGCTATCAAGCCACAACAAGACATGGAGGAAACATAAATGTGTATTACTAAGAGAAAGAAACCCATCCGCAAAATGTACACACTGTATGATTTTAAGTACCTGGCACTCTGGAAAAGGGAAAACTATGAAGACGGTAAAAAGGCCAGTGACTTGGCTTCCCTGGTGGCCTACGGGTTGAATCTCAGCGCTGTCACCACTAAGGCCTGAGTTCGATCCCCGGCCAGGGAGCTTCTCACATGGCACAGCAGACCTCTCCTTGTCTCCCCGCTGCTCCCCTCAGCAGTGTATTTCAGTCTACTCTGCTCCCCGCTCTGTCTCTGGTGACTCCTCTCACCTCCCTGAACCCCAGTTCTATGCAAAAATAAATAATATCCTTAAAAAAAAATCAGTGGTTACCAGTGCTTAGTGGGGAAGGGTAGGATAAATAGGAAACACACAGAGTTTTAGGGCCGTGGAACTACTCTCTGTGATACTGTAATGGTGGAGCCATGTCAGTATATATTTGTCTGTAGAATGTGCAGCACCAAGAGTGAACTCTGATGTCAACAATGGACTTAACGTGGGAACCTCGTGTCCATTTAAGTCCATCAATTGTAACAAATGTCGCACTCGTGTAGAGGGTGGTGATAATGTACAGGTCTGGGGGTTTGGGGATGTAAAGGAAACCCTGTACTGAGCTCTCTGCAGCCAAACACAGCCATGCAGGGTCAGCCCAGCTTTTCCCCTTGCTGTGATTTGTTGAAACCCATGAGAGCTGGTGAGCTTAGCTGGGAGCCCAGGCTCTCAGCTGCCCAGTCCAGATTCAAAGATGTTAAAACAATCCTTAGACACTCGCTTTTTAAGTTTATATGATTCCATTTTATTCTTCACCTTTTATTTTGAAAATGCCCAAGACCCTAGAAAACTTGGGGAATAGCCCAATGGCTGTGTATCTGCCTTGACCTACATTCACCCTGGTTGACACGGCCCTGGAGCTTCCAGCGCACGCCTCGTGTCGGCTTATTATATAGTCATCTTATTTCTTGAACCGCTTCAGATTAAGTTGTAGGCACCAGGATTCTTCACTGAACATTATGAATTAGGACACTTGTTTCCATAATCACAACATAGTTTTCAAGTTCAGAAAATTTAACATGAATGTACAGTCCATACTCAAGTTTCACCCGTGTCCCCCAACTGTTCTAAGTGCAAACCTTTTATCCTTAGTGTGTGGATCTGGTTACACACACACACACACACACACACACACACACACACACACCCTACAGGTCTACTCTTCATTGCAGAGCATGCTCTTGTAGAGGATCTAAATGTCATTTACTCCTTTATTTTTTGGTGACAAGCTTGCTCCCCTATGCTGTGACCTTCTTCAAACTCTTGGGGAAAAGGGCTCTTGGGGTCTGCCCTGTCTTACATCAGGTCTGGGGGGAGGTAGGAGGGAGGAAGGGTGCAGGGCACGCCAACCCTCCTGCAGAGACACCCTGCTCTCCGGTTATCAGAGGGCACCGATGAGCTTTTGCCTTTGACCTCCCACCCCACTTGCAGACTGGAAACTGGGGGGAGTGCCAGCAGGGAGCAGGGGCTGTTTGTCGTTGTCTTGCTTGAGAAGGAGGAACACGGGAGTTCAGGGATAGAAGCAGCTTGGCCTGCCAGCCAGCAGATGGGACGGGGGCAGACTGATGTTCTTCAAGCTGGCCAGCTGTTTTGCAGAGACCCAAGTGTGGGGAGCAGAGGACACGGAAAAGCAGGCGATGCTCTGGGGAGAATGAGAAGTGGGGTAAGGACGTGCTTCTCCAGGGGAAGCAGCAAGGACTTGGGTGTGATGGCGCCTCAGTGATGTACCGCTGGGAGAACTGGGGGGCCAAGTTCTTCAGTCCCGGGGTGGGGGTCACAGCTGGTGGTGCTTTCACTGGCACCTCGACAGGCGAGGCCAGGAGGCTGTCACATTGCCTCATCCGTCCCAGGCCCTAACTGCTCTCGGTCTGGATGTCCCACTTTGCTTGGCCCTCTCCAGGGCTGGAGTCAGCCGAGAAGAATTTGCTGCCATCTGCTCTTTCTGCTTTCGGCTCTCCCAGGGAGGCAGACGGGAGACGTCTGCTCGGCCACACCGGGCCATCTGGTCATCCTTTCTCGAGTGGCAACCAAGTGAACTTTATGAGACTAAATAATTAGACACCAACTCATAAACTAACAAAATAGGGGCTTTCTGGTAAAAATTCCTCTGGTCCAGGTTTTAGGGTCGGGATCATTAGCCTGGTTTCCAGGGATCCCATCACGGGAACGCAGAGTGGGGCTTCATTCCTGGAGCGGAGCCCCCTCAAACCACATGTTTTGCAGATGAAGGGACACTGAGAGAGCAAAGCATTGTGTTCCCGCCACTGCGTGAGCCACGATCGCTCGGGCAAACCTATCGTGGCCACTCAGGAGATGGACTAGGCCTTCCTGGGGATCTTCTGCTTCTGTTTGAAAAATACCCGAGTGGCATATTCAGAACTCCACGGCTGCTGAGAGAGAAGTGTGAGCAGAGTGATCGGCCCTCAGTTCTCTCTTAGACTTCTTATTTGGTTTTGGTTTCCAGCACCCAACATGAATGGACCCCAAACAAGAGTGCGCCCTGTGCTAAGTGCTTTCCCTGGCTGTTCTCTTGCTCATTGCCACCGTTCCTCTTGGATTGGAGCACTTTCCCCACTTAGAGTCTTTTCTTATGGCAGCTTCTGGATAATTCCTCCTTCCCTGTTTATTCCTGGCCTCTCCATAGTTCTAAAGCAATGCCTGAGGGATAGCCAGTGGCCGAGGCAGGGAGATGGGGGTAGGAAGGAGGGGACTCCAGGCCAGGACAAATGTTAGGAGTCAAACACACAATTTGCAGCTATTTGAAAGGTACTTGCAACAAAGGGTCTTGTGCATTGCCTTCGGGGAAGGGCAAAGGTGTGTTTGAACTTCAGAGTCTGAGAATATTCTAGGTCCTCAGAGTCTGGGAATGCTTTAGGTCTTCTTTCCTGGTAAGCCCTTTCATTGGCTTGTGTAGAAAAGGGGAAAAAAAAAAACCCTCCTTCACATGGCGGGTGGTGGGGCTGAGTTTCAAGGCAGTCTTTCTGCCCAGTCAGTGGTGTTGAGTGACAACTCACGTGAATCTTGTCTGAGACACCTGTCTGACATGTACTTGGAAATGGTGCAGAGGAGAAAGAAACCCTTGGCTGGTCTTATGAAACACTAAGGATGGTGAAAAAGGGGACACGTAGGTGGGTCCAAAGAAGAGGGGCCCAGGACAGACAGCAGACCATCTGTAGAAACTATGGTGGCCAAAAAAGCTGCAAAGGACCCAAGACCTACCAAACCAGGGAACTGGTTCTGCTGGGGCTGTTTTCTGTTTAAGCACACATTGATTTTATTTGAATCAACTTTTAGTTTTAGTATGTGGTTTCTAGAATTATTATAGAGAACACAGACAGTGCCTGCACACCCCATCCATTTTCTCTGAGCATTACTATCTTAACACTAGTGCGATATGGTTGTTACGATTCATGAACCTATGTGGATGCTTTCTTTTTAACAAACACCCACACTTTATCAGATTTCCCCGTTTTTTCCCATGTCCCTTTCCTATTCCAGGATTCCCCATCACACGTCATTATGGCTCCTCTTGCTTCTGACAGTTTCTCAGACTTTTCTTGGTTTTGATGACCTTGACGATTTTGAGGAATACCAGGAAGATATTTTGTAGACAACTGGGATTTGTCTGGTGTTTTCCCCATGGCTGGATTGAGATGATGGGTTTGGGAGAGGAAGACGGCAGAGGCAATGTCATTCTCATTGCGTCATGTCAAAGGCACAAACTGCCAACGTCACTTATCACCGTGGGCGCTGACCTAGGTCACCTGGCTGAGGTCGTATTTGTTGAGGTTCTATACTGTAAAGTTGTTCTTTGTTCCCACCTTTCCATACTGTCCTCTTTGAAAGGAAATTGCTATGCAAAGTCCACAGTTAAGAGCAAGGAATCATACCCCACCTCCTTGGAGATAAACTTCCCTCTAAAATTACTTGGAATTCTGCACAAGAGATTTGTCTATTTGACTTCCTTTATTTATTTATTCAATCATTTATTTATGTCAGTGTAGGCCCATTGATATTTATTTTATATGTAGAGTTAATATCTAATACCACTGTTAAGTCTTCTAACTCTGGTCATTGAGGGTTGACTCCTGGGTCCCTTTGACAAGCCCACTATCTGTTGAGTGTGTGTGTGTTTAGCACTTCCCCACTTTGTGGCCCTAGGGATGCTCTGGGATTGTCTGGTATGTTTCCTGCTGCAATCCTAGAACCAGCTATTTCTCCAGGAGCCCTTGTTCCTTTTATTGGGGAATGCTATTATAAACCAAGCTCTGAATGGGCATTGCTTCTAGACTGACAGTTAGGAGATATGTATCTATTCTCACTTAGATAGATACATATCTTTAAATGTTTCTGCCATAACCATCTGCATTTATAATAAGCTCAATGTGAGTTCTTACTAATATCTACAATTTCAATTTCTTACTACATAGATTACTTTAGCTCCCTCACCTTTCTTCTCTGTAACCTCTTACTTCAATTCTGAGAAAGCCAAGTCTCATCATATGCCACCCATTAACTTAATTTTCCAACTCCGGGATATGCATGGAGTGGTTTCGGAGTTGTTAATCACTACAGAGTTAGCCAGAGTCAGTGCTGTGTCTGTGTGCAGTTTCCTTGGCCTTCGCTCTTACAGACCTCATTTGTTTTCAAAGTTATTTAGGGCTGCACTGTACAACTGATTATGGGATTTTCTGACTTCCTAAATGATTTGATTACAATTTTAGAAGAAAATTCCAGGAAACGACTCTTACTTGCAGCAGTCCTTGTGACGAGAATACTGGGAGATGTCCATCACATTATCTATGTCAGTTGCTTAACCCTGTGCCAAGAGATGGTGTTGGGGTTCTGGGGTTGTCCGTCTACCTGTAAGTACATAGTTGTATGGAGAGGAGCAGTTGCCCAAAGAAAATGGGGGTATTGGATAGACAAAAACAATTCAACATTCTACCCTTGAGTCCCACACAAAATCCGTCTTCTCACACTTAGAGTTAAAAATATGCCTTCTCCTAACACAATTTCTGTGATCTTTTCCTGCCAAAGATAAACCCATTAAAGCCCACAGCATCATATCCAGCTGCTTGCCCAGGACCTCTGGGTGGTGTGTCTTGTGCTCTTCCTGCTTTGAGTGTGACTTCTTATCATCAGGCAAATATTTACTCAGAAGTATTTGGATTTAAGAAAGAAGAAGAAATAACCAAAGATATTAATCTTTTATGGGAGAACAGTGAGAGAGATTTCCTTTCTCGCTGAAACAATTGCACATTTGCCATTTTCTTCACAAAACCCTGCATGAGGCTCAGCTACTCTGGCCTTACGTTGGAGTAGCTCTGTGGAGAAGGCAGGTAGTGAAGGACACAGGCTCACATTTGTGGGGTTCTTACTTCTTGCTCTCAGCTTTGCTAAATGTTTGCTCTTATTTTGTCTATAGCTGGGGTTCATTTCTCAGTGCTACTTGAAATTCAATAAGAGTCTTTTATTTTCTCATGACAGTTTCATTACTAATCACTTTGTCAAGCATTTTATGTGTTCTTCTTGAGCTCCATTAATTTTAGCTGAAATTCAAAGCATTGTAATTAAATTGTACTGAAGTATTTACTTTGAAAACCTTTGGAAAATGTCAATAGCTTGGAAATAAATTCTATTAATTGATACAGAATTCCTTCAAAGGCAAAATGAGATACAACACACAACCAGAGTTGACACTGATGAAAGAAATGTAATAATTTACCATCTGTTAAATCATCTGATGCTTCATAGCATATATTAAAAGAAAAAAGAAAGCTATTATCAGCTCATGAAAGGTAATAAGGCTGTGTTTCAAGCAGAACCTCTCAGGTTAAGACTATAACTTCATTCTTTTAAGGATCCTAGGATACGTAATATTTACAGACACACAGTCTTTCCCTCTTCTTCTCAAAGTTTCCCATATAGTAGAATATTTTAAATATTTCCATTTAACAAATTAATGTTTTAAAAGTAGGAATCCAGGTTTAATAAAATTATCTCAGATGTAAAATAATTAAGGATTTATAAAAGCATAGTTTCATAGGCATTATATGTTGTGTAGATAAATATAAGGCAAAATATTAAAATCAGATGGGTAAACATTGAGTTCTCTCAATTCTATCAATGTGTGCATAAAAGCTTATTTGAAGATGTCAAAAGTTTCAACTTAAGACCCTTCATGGAGTTGAGACTCTGCCCTCTCTGCCTCTGGTCTGGCCTCTTTGTGATAGACAAGCTCTAATGAGTTGCCCATTTAAAAACTCAAGCCTTTTCATATTTCTGCTAGAAAATCATTAGCAATCCTCATTCCTTGAGCTTCCACCTATGTGTTCCATAATTTGACTGGAACCTGCCCATTTTCCATTATTTCTCATCATTTACCTTCCCTGTGTTCCTGTTCTTTTCTTTGCCAGGGAGATCCTTCTTCAGTTTTGACTAGCAGCTCTGGAGAGCAGTGACTCTGTCTTACTTATGGCACAGATCGTGGAAAGTTATAATCTCTTCGTAGATATTTGCCAAGTATTGAATGTCTACTTACTCAAATTCCACCCATTTTTTAAGACACAGGTCAAATGATACCACTTCTAAGACTCGTCTGAATTCTTATCTGGAACTAACTTCTCTCTGCAAACACTGTAATTGCTAACTTCTTTTATTGTAGTATTTTCTACACAGACACAGCCTTTGCTGAATATCTCCTCTTATTTACCTTTGAGAACATTGGAGACAGAACAGGCAACCTCCTGTCCTCTTCCCCTCAAGAAAATCACTAGCCTGTCTGATGTCTGTTCCTCTTACTTATCTCTTCTCTACAAATGTCAATTGATTTTTTCCTACTGAAGTTTGCTCTTTCAACTTATGTTCTAGAACCCACCCATTCTCTTTTCCTTTGTCTCTATTAACATCAATCTATCAGTCTCTTTCTCCACAACATCATTTTAGTCAGCGTTCAAATATATTCTATGATTTCTCTTCTTATTAAACAATCCCTATTGATGCCACATCCTTTCTAATCACCGCATTCTCTCTGTTTCCATTTATAGCAAAGTTTTTCAATTGCTTATGATACCTGTATCTATATCTTCATCCTTTACTCTTTGTGCATCCCATTTATGACTCCACCACTTCACCATGGTTGTTTTCAAGGTCACCAGATTGATATCCACATTGCCACATTTTATAGTAATTTTAAGCTTAGATTTACTCAAGCTTTTAGAGGCATTTAACCTAGTTGATCATACTTGACTAAATATTTCATAAACTGACTTTTATGATACCATTCTCCTCAGATTTTAGATCTACATCTTTGTCTGCTCATCAAAAGTGGTGATAAAGTGAATCTAAAAAAAAAGATTCCCAATTAATCTCAAAGAAATAAGTTAAAGAGGGAGAATGAGAATAAAAAGAGATTAGGCAAATAAAAAAAAAGCAAGATGGTAAATGAAAATTCTACCACATGAATAATTAAATATAAATGGTCTAAACACTTCAATTAAAAGGCAGAGATGGACAGACTGTATAAAAATGCAAGATCCCACTATATACTGCATATATGAAGTTCTCTTTATATAAAGATGTAAATATGTTAAAAGTAAGAGGTTAGATAAAGATACACCATACTACCACTAATCCAATGAAGCTGAATTGGCTATCAGGCAAAATAGAATGTGGAACAAGGAATATTATCAGGAATAAAGAGGGAGAGCTCATAAGGACAAGGTGACAAATTTAGCAAGAAAACAGAACAATTCTAAAGAAACAGTCATCAATAAACATGTTTCAAAATAGATGAAGCAAAAACTAACACAACTGAAAGGAGAAATGGATAAATCCATAGTTACAGTTTAATATATTAACACTCTTCTCTATAACTGATCAAAGAAAATCACTAAGCATATAGAACTTGAACAATTTATCAACAATGTATTATAATTGGCATTTGGTTAAGAATGTCCCATGACCACAACAGAATACTCATTTTTGCAGATAGAACATTTACTAAGATCTATCATATGCTATGTCATAGAAGAAATCTCAGTCATTTAAAGGAAATGAAATCATGTGGCGTGTAGTCTCTGGTGATGGTGGAGTTAAATTAGATATTTATGACAGATGACACTGGGGACCATGCAGAGAGAGTGTGATCCAAGACTGAATCTTTGGGGAATACCAGTGTGGTGGTAGCTCAGGAGTTCTTCAAGAGGGTCAATGAGAAAAGATCAGAGAAGAACAAGAAGCATCAAGAAAGAGAAGTCACAGAGGCCAAGGGAACAGAGAATTCCAAAGAACAATAATGTTGAATGTGGAAGTGTCCAATACAATGAGGACTGAAACAGATCCATTGGGTTTGGAGCCTGGAGATTAATGGTGACCTCAGTAAGAGCGCAGTTGATGAGAAATGAGGAAGTCAAGCAGGGTCTGTCCTCTTCCAGGCAAACCTCTTTCCCTCTTGGGAAAGCCAAGAGCATCAAAACAAAGCAGGAACTAGAAAGTCAGGGTCAGAGGAGGGGATTTTTTTGTTTTGCTTTTCAGTTTGTTAATTGATTGTTGTTTGAAAGATAAAGGAGATTTGAACATGTTTTTAGATTGAAGTTAAGAGTTGGTAATAAACAGCAGTGGCAGGAATGGTCTTATGACTGCTGGTGGGGATTCATCTTGAACACAGAGATGAGAAAGAACAATGGAAGGAAGGTGTAAGTGTAGACACATTTGTAGGTGGGGCTGGAAATTGTTACACAAAACACCACATGGTTCAACCTTTGCTTTATGTTGATGACTCTCCAACTTTATGCCCAATTCTGGAACTCCAGAGGTAGTTTCTGAGTGTCCTTTGGGCTTGTCTTCTTAGACAGACCACAACTTCGTACTTTCATGAGAGAAATACAACCTGTCTAGCAGGTTCGTCTGGATAAGTTCCCTTGTGTCTCCCCTGTTTCCTTTGTCCTTGCTTGGCCCAGGCAACTGGAACCTGAGGTCAGCCTGGTAGGTAGCATATCCTAGTTTTAGGTCAGGTGAAGAGTGGGACTACATTTGACCAAAACTTCAGGGAATGGGGTGAGCTGATGGAGTATACAGGTTGGGGGGGGGGACATGGAGTATAGAAAATGGGTTTTGAGGTAATGACATATCAAAGCCTACTCCCAAATAGCACCGATTCACAGAGGTGAGAGAGGAGAAAGAGCCAGACTGGATAAAAAGGCCAGACGAAATTTTATAAAATCAGAGACTGAAGGTTTTGGAGGGTGGGAAACAGATCTGGAGATGCTCTGAGCTGGAGAGGTGCTGGATACAGACACTTTCTATGGTGTTCCTTTGAACTTGAACATGAGCATGGAGGGAGTCTTTGAAAAGCACCCATCTGGTGGAGACCATTCAAGTCCACTTTCCCTCATTCCCATTCCACTATGCTTCATTTTGGGGTGCTAGATATTCCTATACATGTCTTTCTACTTGACACCCCACAGGATGCCTCTTCCCCCACCCCCTTATTTTATTCTCTTGCCAACCACTGCCTAGATTCCTCATACCTTCTGTTTCTGGTCAGTTTAAAAATGTTAAAGAAAAAAACAAACTTTTCTCATAGCTTTCCTACTCTTGGCAGAGCAGTCCTGGCTGGAGGCCAGTAGTAGCAATGTGCATGAAAATGAAAAAAATACATATATAATAATGAAGAGAAACACTGATCCAACCTTGGAAAATAACTTCCCTGAAAGCTTCGGTTTCTATTCTGGGCCAAGATGTCGATTGCTGTTTATTTGCTCTGGGCCAGACATGGCGGCTACAAGCAGCTTAGCTTTCCAAAGGTCTCACAGGACAGCATGGCTCTGAACAGACCCCCTTCAGAGGAGATTTAATTAGGGTAAATGATCCTAACGTTTTGGCCTGCAGACTGCTACGGTCCATTGGCTCAACTGTGAGGCCGGACGAGGGCTCCACTCTTGGCCCCCATCAGCTTACTTGGAGTTTCACAAACACTAGTACGTGCAAGTTCTCAGAAAAGTGTCCTCTTTCTTCATGCCTTCGACCACCTGGGATCATTGGTGGTTTGAGACTCTGTATTAATAGCCCAATAAATATAGCTCACAAACTGGCCATCGCATCTCTGTTCAGCATCACCCTTTTCTAGGACAAAACCTCCCTTTTGTGGTAAGCATTGCTGCTTTTGACATAGAAGATTCTGGAAACAGAATCTTGTCACAATTCAGTTCAGATGTGTGACTGCCTTTATTCCCACCTTGGCTGACTGGCGGTGGCGTCTCTTTTACAAATCGTGGCGCTACCAGCTCCCGGTCACCTTGGGCAGCAGCCATTTCAGCTCCTCTTCTCGCAGAATTAGGTTACGTGTGGACTTCAAGAAACGGAAAAACCCAAAGGAGCATTTATTGACACTCAGCTTTCCTAGGAAGAGTTGTCCCCAACCATTGTCTGAGGAGGAGAAAGAACTGTGTCTGGGGACTGAGAGGCAAGTGCTGTCACTGAGACCCATGAGAGGTCTTAGAAGGCGATGACACAGCTTGCTCTGCCTGCAGATGCTGGCCATGTGGGCCATGGGGCAGCTGGGGAGAGAACTCACCAAAGGCAGCCTGGAGGCCCACCAGGGAGAGCCCTGGGCTTTACCAAAAGATCCAGAGGACTCTGGAGGGACACACCCTACTAATCTGGAGGGCAGAGAGGCAGTGAACAGCTTCCTGTTGACTATTCAAGGCCTGGCTTGACCCCCTAGAGAGAAGACTCAGTTCTGGGTCCCTAATTTCTTCTAAACCGGGCTTTCCTTGACAGTGGTTCTCACCAGGGGTGGTGGCACCACCTTCTTCAGGGGGAGCTCTTAGAAATATTTAGGGAATGCTTTAGTTAGTCACCACCCTGTGGGTATGACATGAGGGGCTGGCCAGGGGCTGGCTGGGCTGTCTCCCTATAAGAAACACAGAACACGTCTCAGGAGGTCCCCCTGACATCTGGACAGATGGAATTTTGGAGTTTAAATATGGTGCTCAGCCCCCCACCTTGACTTGTCTGAAGGGATTCACCTGCCACAGAGCTCTTGACACTTGAAAGGAGTCCCCCAGCTTGGCCTCTTTGGGGACTGGCATGGCCCAGTGTTAGCTAGCAACCCAACATGCCTACGGAGGTTGGAAAGGGGACCAGGAGCACAGAAGGAGCAAGCCATTGTCACAGAAGGTTAGTCTAACCTTCACTATCACTGCAGCAAAGAACACCTGTGGTAGAGATTTGCCTCCTTTGAGAGCAGCCGTGAGCTCTCTGGCAGGATTCATCATGAGATTGATTGTAGAGAGTTGGATGGCAAGCCATTTTAATTTACTCCACCACCCACAGGCCTCAGAGAACAAAGGGCTCCCCAAGCACTGGAAGGTCATTCAGCTTCTAGAAGATTCTAGAAGTTTGTACAACCAGGTTCTTCTCCAAGCACTGGCCCTCTGCTCCTGTCCAGTTATAGCTTAGCCAGAGTCTCCCCTTGAACCACAGCAATAATGTTTTAGCCACACGTAGAGCCAAGTTTAGAAAAAGAGACACCTAAGATTCTGGCTTCCCTTTCTGAGTTTTCTTCTCCTCTTTCCTTCTATAAAGGTAAGAGCAGAGCCTGCCAATGGTTTGCTAATTGTCTCCAAGTGAAAAGATTGTTTAATTCAGAAGAGATTTTAGACTCCTGGGGGCACAGTGCCCGCCATTTCACAATGGAGGATTATTTTGTGGTATTTATTTTATGATTCTTGACCCTTGTTCTAAATCTTGCTGGTGTGTTTTCATTTAAAATGTATTAACTGAAACTTGGCGTTGTAACTTGGCTCCATTAAGCTCTGCAACAGCTTAATCCAGATTTTATTATATTGGGACTTGAGTAGATAGACAGTAACAGGGAGGAAGCTTGAGGATAAGTCAAGTCCTTTTGATACTTACTCTGCATTTAACTCTTTGGGTGCCCTCTTGGAAATGAACTGGAATGTCTGTGGTTGGATTTTAACAGTTTCGTAATGTTGCGACACTAACTGTTAAGCCCTCTGACAGGTGTATGGGGCTTCTGGGTAAATGGCCGACACCACTTGGCGTGCTGGGTCCTGTGGTTGCCATTTGTTTGGCCTTTATGGTGGGTGCAGCCCTACTGGGAAGTGTGGAGAAAGCAGCTTTGACCTCCCCTCTGAGCCCACATCTTGCCTCCTCCTGCCAGCTCTGCTGGGGGCTCTCAGGGGCTCCTCAACCTCAGAGCCTTCACAGCTGACCTCCCGACCTCTGCTTCTGGAACCTGCTGCTTCTCTATACTCCCCTTCTAGAAACAGAGCTGCCATCGCCCAGTTGCCCCGACAACTCTCTCTTCTCTGCCACAACCAGAGTGTGTGGGCTCTGCCTTCCAAGCATGTCTGTAATCCGTGCACACCACTTCATCTTCATCAACAGCACCACCTGTTCTCACCTGGAATGCCCGTTAGCCTCCTACCTGGCTCCCCGTGTCTACCTGTGACTATATGTACCTGCAGCCTCCTCTGCTGCCACTGGAGTGACATCCTCTAAGCAGAAACTAAGTCGGCTTATAAACTGCCCCAGCCCGCAAGCCTGCTACTGCGCCTGCTTGGAATCCGAGTCTTCCACTCCATACCCCGTGTGGTGTAGCCCAGTTCACCTTCAGCCTTGTCCCGTACCCTCTGCCCCCACTTCCCTCCTCCCCGTCTCCACCCCTCATGGGTCTCTGAGCCCATCAGCCCCTCCCCTAAACCCATCTCCGGCTAGTATCCCCTTATCTGAACACCTGGCCCTGCTTCTTTTTTTTTCAATATTTATTTATTTATGCATACAAGCTGGGGTGCAGCCAGAGGTGTGGGGGTGGGAGGATTCACCACAGACAGAGTGGGGAGCAGAACAGGCAGATCAACTGAAATACACTGCTGAGGGGAGCAGCGGGTGAGGCAGGAGAGGTCTGCTGTGCCATGTGGGAATCTCCCTGGCCGGGCATCGAACTTGCGCTGCAGCTGCAGCCGCTGACAACCCCACAGCGCTGCGCTTAACCCGTTGCTCCTCCAGGGAGGCCCAGCGCTGCTTCTTTGGGATACTCACCACAGTGTCCATATTTATATTTATTGTTATATTGTGCATTTGGCCTCTCTCCCCCCGCGAGGCTCTGAGCTTCACAGTGTTAAGGCCATGTCTGTTTTACTCACTACTGTGCGTCTACACGCTGCCAAAGTTATCAGCTGAGTCCATAAATACTGCTCTGTGCGGCCGGTCGTCACCTTCAGCAGCAAACTTCCACTGGGTCTCTGCTGTGTTTACTGCAGGGGGAGGGGCGCGAGAAGCACAAATTCCTGGAAAAACTGACAAACCATCAAAGCATTTTTAAATAAAGTGGAGATGCGTGTTTACTGAGTCCAGAAGTCCCGAAGAATTTTTGGAGCAGCATTTTGTGGGTAACCATGTCAAGGACAGGAGTGGAGGCAATGGGGAGAAGAGTGGCCAGTGGCCAGGAGAGCCTTCCTCAGCTTGGTCTCTGCGGTCACATCCTCAAGTCTCAGAGAGACCACGGGAGAGGAAATCCACAGAAAATTGGGAGGGGGTCCCCGTGTTGGCTTCTGTGCTGAGACACCCTGGTACTCCATCAAGGCGTTCGTGGTTCCAGGCAGCCCAGGTACTCTCCATCCACATCCTCCCAGGACATGCACAGGGGTTATCTCTTCCCTGGGCTTTTGTGGGCCCCAGGGGTCGTGTAAGTGGGTGTCCTCTCTGGATCCTCAGGGGGCATGGGTATGAAGTCCTTTATCCCAAGCTGACTAGTGGAATTGAGATACTTTAGTTTCCTTTTCCAGGAGATAAAAGAAAATGTGTGAAATTCTTCCCAACTCTAATGTGTTTGATTTAGTTGTTTTCAGGTGGCCCTAGAGAGTTTGGAGATGAAAGTACCAAGCCATATTCCTCTGTTCCTCACTCCAACAAATATGATCTCCCGAATGTAGGATGGTGGATTTAAATGGAAACCACTAGGAAGGAAAGAGGTTATTCCGAAAAGATGTTCCAAGTCTTTGATCACTAAGCTTTTCAGTAAAGGGTTATTTAGGACCAAGACGTGGCTTGGAGATTCCGTTTGGTCCCTGGAGCCCAAGTTCTGGACTTTTCCATCAGATCCTTGGGCACCTCTTCATGCCACTGAGCTTCTGCAAACTGAAAGGGAATTTTCTCAAGAGGTTTTGTTTGGCTCCCTGACTTCAACAAGGGAGCTTAGGATAATGAATGCCTCCGGCATTGGGATTCGAAGAAGCTCAGTGACCTTTCCCAAGGTCATTCAGTTAGTAAACAGCAGAGTGTGCTAGAACCCTGGTCCATCTGGGCCAGACCCACACTCTTAACACCTGCCCTATATCCTGGCCCCTGCGTCTATCCAGGTTCTCAACCTCACTGTGCTACAGTCTCAGCGGTTCACTGGTGAGTTCCTCCCGTGTTTCTATTCGAAATTCTCCCTGCCTCGTATCCTTCCATCGGCCGGTGGGAAATAGCAATGGGCTAACTTCTTTCTAGAGAATGTTCTGACACCTTGGCCCTCTGTCCTTCCCCTCACTAATTAACAATACCCAGAGAATTTCTGGTCTGTCTGTGGTTCTGAGCTGGGAGAGTTTGACAGCCAGGTTGCGAGATGAAAGCCTTTAGAACTTCGCAACTGTTCCTCACCCAGAAAATGATTCCCTTTCATCTGCTGTGCAAAATGGGCCTGCCTGTGGAGCATAATCTACCCCGTTCCCAAGATATTACCCGAAGCTTCTGTTAGCCCCATTATTTTCTTTGGAGCCGTCAGCACCTAGACAGAAGGATTTAATTATGTTTGAGCAAATCTCAGTGAGAAAGGCCTAGGAAAGTAAGCTGATCTCATTTCAAGGAGATGCCATATGCAAAATTCTATCCCATCTTTATACCATACAATCTTTTTATATTGTAAGTGATTCTACTAGTTGCCTGTAATTCTTCCAGCAACGCAAGAGGTTGTATAGATAATGAAAATAAATGCACACATGGATACACACACACACAAATCTGAATTCATTAGGAGTAAGCAAATAGGAGATAAGAACTGGGGTTAAAACCACAGAAGTAGGACCTGAAACAGTATTTCCTTTTGAATGTGTAGTAGTGATAAAACAATGTGAGTTATTTTTCCACCTGAATAAAAAATCGGTGTTCAGTAGGGAACCCCCATGTGAAATATGATTGTGCCTGTGCCCTGCTGAAGTCGCTATTCTACTTGCAAGGCAGAGGGTGAAACTCCCAGCACTCTTCTGCTGCATCTCTCTGCTGCGAGACGGCTGTGGGGGCGGGCGGAACACTTCAAGGTCCCACAATTCCCTCTCCTTTCAATACTGCTCTGCCTTTCGGAAAGGGAGTCACCAACTCCCGTCGCCTGTGGCTGCGGAGTTAATGCAGCTTCTGCCCTTTCCAGCTCACATGAGTAGAATCCTAATGGTGCTGTTGGAGACAGAGATTTGCTCTAGAGTGGATGTGGGCTTTGACGTGCTGGGGACTGAACTGCTTCCAAGGCAGAAATATTCCTTGGGCTTTCAAAATCGGGTTGTCCAGTGCAATTCCAGCCTCTCTCAAATGGCTGATGTGGTGCAGGGGTCATGGTGGGGAGGGGCCCGATGGGGAGAGTGGGGAGAGCCCCTCAGCTGGCTTGATAGGAACAGCTTGAAAAGGCGGCACATTATTGTGTCACCAAGACTTTCTACTAAGCTATTAGAAGGCAGGATATGATAACGGATGGTTGTTGGACCCCAAACAAGCGGTCTATTAAAGCCATTTGTTTATTCCATGAAGACTTACTGCATATAGAATAGGTGATAGGGGACAAAGAATAAGATCCCTGCTCAAATGGGCTAATGGGGGGATGAAATGTGGACCCGGATATCAGCACTAATACAGGAGTGGCGTGCTGAGGAGGTCCTCCCTGAGGAAGACGAGGGCGTTCTTTGACCACACATAGAACTATGCTCCAACCCCACCTTGTTGCCTGGCTGCCTCTTACAGCAGCCATTGCCCTCAGAAGTGATGGCTATATTTGTTCCATCTCTTGTCTTCCACTAGAATAGCAACCCCATGAGGACAGGGCTTCCTTGTACCCATCACTCTCTTCCCAGTGTCTGGACTATCACCTACTACATAGTAGGTGCTCAATAAAAATGTGTGATGGACAAAGGGGCATAGATGCGCCGAGAAGGGAGAGGTTTCTGGGGGTAAATGATGGTGAGGAGGGCTTGCAGGAGGTTGTCTTTGCCAAGAAGGAGGCATGTTAACGGCAGTGAAAGAGAAGCAAGGCCATCCATGGAGGGGGGACAAGATGAGAAAAGGCTCAGAGGTGTGAAATTTGCTTCAAATGGGAAAGTGGGGTGGGGAGGTAAGGTTCAGGGGTGGTGGGTGTGGGGCAAGAGAGAAAACTTCAGTGAGAAGTTAGCCCCGATCATGAAAAATAAGGCAAATTCACCAAGTTCTTGGAAGGCTAATGAAACTTTATTGTATGTGTGTTACGTGGTGTGCATGTGTTTTGTGCTGTGTGTTGTGGGTGTGGGTTCATGAGCAAATCAGAGAACGTTATAACATCTAACATGGAGAATAATGAAATTAGTTTCCTTGTAGAGCATGGCAAAGAATTTATCTGAAGAAATTAGTCTATGAGGAAGCTAACGGGGAGAGGGGCATGGTGAGATGGGTATTTTGGAAAGTTCCAGAGAAAAATATGGAGGATGTATCAGACAAGAACGTGTATCAGGGAGGCCAGCTTAGAGGTTATGGAGGTCATAGGTGGTCAGGATCAAATCAAGGTTGTGTCACTTTGGGGAGAGGGGAAGGAATTCAAGGGATAGTTAGGCGATAAAGGGATAGATCTTAGTTCCAATTAGATGTGGGAGTAAAGGAGGAAGGAACTGAGGCTGACTTTACAGCGCCTTGCACCTCGTCACATTTATCATCATCTGACATGATAAAATATAGCTGGTTTTGTTTGCCTGTGAGCTTCTGGGGATTCTGCTATATTTGCTCTCACTGGTATTTCCACAGCCTAAAAGTGTGCCTGGCCCCTATGAAATGCTCAATCAATGTTTGCAAGTGAATCAGTGAATGAGTGAGAATCCTCTTTGCCTTAGATAAGGAAATTATCAAGTTTTGACAAAGGATAGGCAAGAAGGCACACGGGGAAGCCTGCAGGTGGAGGTACCCATGGATCACTTTGAACTTGGGAGAAGAGTTGGGGTTCTGGGTGCATATGCTGGAATCATCTTGGAGTCAGGAATGTGATGGTGGGGAATGAGGTCACTCAAGGAAGATAAGAAGAGACCCAGGTCGGGAATGAAAACTCAGAGCACAGATAAGCAAGGAGGGTAGGAAGAGGGACACCAGTGCCCTGTCTAAGAATCACTGCAAGAGACAGCATCGTGACAGGCAGTGCCCAGTGAGGACGAAGCCCTTTGCACACGGTATACAATACACTTTAGTGGAGATGGTCTGGTGTGTCAGAGCTGGCTTGCAAGAGCTGATTGTTAACTTCTCAAGAATTTTGTGAGTTGTTATTATTAGTATTAATTATTATTTGAATTTCTATATTAAATGTTGTAAGCTTACAATTAAATAGTTTATTTACAACAAAGAGAATATGTATTCACTTCCTAATTATTTTATTCTATTATTTTACTCTATTATTACCATTATCCATGCTTTTGAGACTATACCATTGGATCTGTATGATTTAAATGCTGCATAGAGGTGGTACAGTAGACAATTCTGCATTCAGTCATGTCATGTTGGTAGCTTGAAATCAGCTATGCCTGGAGTATTTACACCACGGCAATTGGCAAGACTACACATCAAGCTCTGGTGCTTGGAGGGAAAAGGTAAGACTCAGTTGAGTTTCATTTACACTGGGGACAATGGCAGTAAGAAATCACTGGCGATGGTAGCAGAGTTGCTGGAGACAGATGGAGCTAATGAAGTAGGACTCCCAGGGGGTGGTGGATGGGGTCCCAGAGATCTGGTAGGAGATACTATTGTCCATAGACAAAGCAGAACTTCCACTAAATATGTAAAACAAAATAATAAGACTTTTATAGTCATATACTCAAAGAGACTATTTGGCCTACTTTGCTTTATAAAATCCACCTTGAACATTTAAAAATTTGCCTTAAGTATGTTGCCATACTGCCATCTCACTGAGATAGGCCATCAGCCGTTTCGTTTTGTATAAACTCTCTTCCTTGCAAATGACTGGGTTAGCAAATATTTTTGTGTGAAAATTGCACCTTAGGACAGGTGTGGGTGGCTAAGCTGCTCTAGTCTGGACAATACTTGTGGCACATCTGGAGATCCAGTTCAAAGGACATCATTCAATGGGGTAAGTAAACATCTAGAAAAAATTGCAAGAGGGAGCTTAGTATTTCTCAACCTTTTTTATTTTAGATAAACATAACAACCTCACATTCTTTTATAATATTTGATATTTAAAATAAGTTCAGTATATCCTATCATTTATGTATCTATTTATACATGTCTCAAGTCTCTATGTCTCTATCCATCCATCTACCGGTCTAAAGGAGCTCTAGAGATAGAGACAGCATGCACACACACACCAGGACAAAATACTGCATGGTTTTAAAACTATTCATGCAATAAATCAATTAGGTCAAATAGGCCCATCTAAAAGACAAGATGAAATAAAAGCCAAGAAACCTCAATAAGTCAACATTTACATTATTTACATCCTATACCCTCTTATGAAGCTGTAATTTCACCTTTCACTCTGTACTTTGGTCTCTTTCTACCTCTTCCCACTTCTAGTGCTTTTGAATGTTACTTCCCAGATTTCAAAATCATCTCTGTAATTGCACTTCTTAATGACCAGTTAATATTCCAGTATATTAATAGAGCACCGTCTGCCTAGACCATTTCCTCACAGTTGGAAACTTGGGCTGCTTCCAGTTATTTGTTTTAATACACAGTAGGACTTGAAACATCTTTTTACAAAAGTGTTTGTTTTCTTGGAATTATTCTTTGGGATGTTTTTCCCCAAGAGGCTCTACCAGGTCAAAGAGTAGGATATTTTTTATGACTTGTCACATATTGCAAAATTGCTGTTTAAAAAGATGTTTTTTTCAGTTTATGGTGCCACCAGCAAACTTTACAGAGGCTGCTTCCCCCAAGCCCTGCTGACAAACACTTTTGTCATTTTTATTCCTTTCTCCTGATTGTAGCATAATTCATGTAGCTCGGGAGATGGATTCAGAAACAAATCTTCCTATCATGAAAGCTGGGTGCAGTAATATGTGGGAGGTTTTAATCTACATCCTAAAGAGTTAAGAAAAAGTCTATTATTCAAGTACAAAAATGAAAATAAAAAAGTGTGGACATGGGTGGCCCTTGTACAAGCTAAGAGGCAAAGGAAAATAAAAGAGATGACACGAAAAGGAAAATGATGAAATGTAATATAAAAATAAAAATGTGCACATTGTTGCTATCATTTTCAGCACTTCCTGAAACAAAAGAATTGGAGGAATTACTACATTTTAGAAAGAAACCTGTAGAGGAAGCTCTGTTTTTGTTGCCGCTGTTAAATGTGTTAAATTAAACACAATATGTGGGATATTATCTTTCTACTTGACTGGCGATCTGTTTTCTCTCTCAGTAGCCATAGGCCAGACAAGGGCAGTGGAAATGCTATTGGATGGGCCCCCACGTTTCATTTTTACGAGGGATCATTATTCATATGGCCGCCCCTCAAGGTGTTCTGAGTTCAGAGCAAGCCGGGAGCCTATCCAGCACACGCTTTTAAGAAGACGACTGTCGTTACACTTTATTATTTTTAGACATTTCAGACCAATTTCCTCTAAATGGACAAAACTTGTGTTTGTAGATTTCCTGGAGAATGTTCTCGAAGGAAGCAACTGAGATCAGTAGTCACCAGGTTATCTAGCAAATTGCGATTTCCTATCGGGAAGAGAAAAATGCCTTAGAGAAATGCAAGCCCTCCCTCTCTTGCTTATTCAAGATTGAATGTCACTAATCTCTGCTCTGTCATTTTCGTTGATGACTGTGAAGTCAACGGTTATTTCTAGAACTTGTTTAGCATGGGGAAGTATATAGACTCACACTTACACAGACCGACTGGTAACCTCCATCTTTGATACCAAGAGCAAAGTGAGGTGTTCTGGTTCTCTCAGGCCAAGAAGAATAGCTTCTGCCTGAGAGAGGCACTGTCTCTCTTCATGGAATGGAATGAAATACCATCATTATTACTCTTTCTGAGAAAGGAGAACCTATTTTTCTCTATGTTAGCTTACTCACCATCCCTAATACATTTGACACACTCTTCCCTTTTGGAAACTGCCCCATCTTGGTCTCTGTGACCTTTTCCTCAGTTCTACTCTCTGGTGATTTCTTATCTGGAAACTTCTGTGCCTCTTCTTCCTTCCACCTTCCCAAAAGACAGCATGCTCAGGCTTTCTCTCCTGTGTGTTTTCCTCCAGAGAGATCATCCACTGCAAGCTTTCATCTGCCCTTTCTGGGCTGAGGCTTCCAAGTTAACATTTTCTAGCACATTCCTCTCCCCCAAGCTCTGGTCTCATGTCCATTTACCATTCACCACAAGACATTTCACTGATGTGTCTCCCTGGCTGTTGCCTGCCACATGGCAGGTTCAAGAAAACTTCTTCCTTTCCAATGTGCTCAGTTCAGCAGTTCTTTTGGTCTTAACAACCCTCTCAGGCTCTGAGACCTTCCTCATCCTCTTCTCTTCATCCCCAAATCTTGGCACCAAGTTCTGCTGGATTTACTTCAAAATGTCTCTCACATTGGTTTCCTCATCCTTGTTTGATTTGCCAACTTACTTCCATCTTCCCTTATCTCAGAGCCCTTGAGCCAAGCAGTCCCATGCCAACCCTCCCCACCTCCCCCTACCCTCTTCCTCCCCCTCAGGCTTCCTCAAACATCATGGCCAGGAAGTGAATTTTATTTCCCTCTAACCTCCAATGTGTACTGTTCCCAGAGAACTGAGTTTTTGTTTGATGTGCATGCAATTGAGTGCTGGAACTAACTCATATTGGCTCACAGGAGCGCAGACTAAATGTTTAGGAAGTTGGTGAACCAGTTGTTACAAAGTAAATTACATAAATTTACCATGACATAAATTGTTTCAAAAGTTAATAAGCACTTAAAACGTCTAACTTCCTAATGACTTTGCTATTATCTGTGCTCTTGCGATTATTGGTGTCCGTTGTATCTGGATGGTGGAAGTATACATGACGGTGGAAGTATACATGATGGTGGAAGTATACATGATGGTGGAAGTATACATGATGGTGGAAGTACTACACACGATAATGAGCCCATCACTTCCTGATGCCAATCAGCCATGTCATGCTGGGTGCTTGAGGTCAGCCATATTGGGAGTATGTCCATGAAAATAGGCAAGTGTTACAAACAGGGGTTCTTTTTCTCCCCAAGAGAAAGAAGCTGTACATTTGCTACTGTATACACACCTAGTATAATCCTCTGTCTGGGACTTTGTTCTTTTCCCTCCTATTTAGCATGTTTTCACCTTTCCCCACAATATAAAATCTTTTTGGATCTGTGGGCATCCAGTTACATTTCTCCTTCTATATGACGCCTCCTTCAATAATACGTACTTTCATTGGTCTATTAGTTTCCCACCCCCCTGGCCTCCTGCATTCTTTCTATCTGAACCATACAACCTAGACTTAATAGTATGATCCCCATTAATTTCAATCAGTTGATTCCATTATTCACTATTTCATCATGTTTCTCCAGAGCCCAGTCTGATCGTGACTTGCCCTAGTTTTGGTTCACTGTTGGTTCATCTATTGTCTTGACTCTACCAAGAGCCTCATATGCCTTGGAAATTTCCATCCCCTGAGAGAGGCTCAGCACAGACTGGATTCTGTTTGTGTGGGGTTTCCTCCTAAGGTTGACACAACCATTGATAACTGGGTGCACATCCTTCAGTGTTAGATGCTTAAGGAATATTGACAGCCACTGTGGTGAAAACAGAAATGTCTTTGTTGAAGCAGCTCAAATCTCGTTTCAAGTGCTGAAAGTTTCAGCCCCACACCTAGCACTGGGGGTGGGGGGTGGGGGGTGGGAAGAGGCTATGGGGTGCTGAGAAGACCTGAGGTCAGTACCACATGGCTGGGGTCATTCCGTGGTCAGCTCCACTCTTCTGCCCCCAACCCAGAGGATGTCCTTTGTCCTGCTTACTCACTCGCTTGGTTAATGTGAAGACCCAGAGACATGTAGAGTTTTCTTCTATTGTGCAGACCAAGACCCCTATCACTCCCCACCACAGTCAAGCCATGCTCTTTCCTCCAGCCTCCTCTAAGCAAGACTAAGAGGACTGATGTGTGTCTTCTTGATTGCACACATTTCCCCCCTTTTTTTCCTAAGATAAGGAGGCAGAGATGCCAGAATTGATATCCCAGATGAGATTAGAAAAAGCAGGCGCATCGGTGCCTTGTGGTGATTGGTGTCAAAGTCCCAGTGGCATCTCTGAGGGTTGGCTGTGCCGTCAGATCCCCCCACAAATGCAGTGTCATAGGTACATCCACACAGATGCCACTTCATTTTAATGTCTTCAACTGTGCTGTGAAGTGAGTAGGCATGGAAATGAAGGCCGAGAGAGACTCTGGAACAGACAGTGTTACCAAGGCAGGATGAGATCCAGGTTTTCTGTTTCTGAATCCAGAATGAATCAGTAAGCACCTGCTGCCTCAGCTTTCTTTTCAGGAAGATGTATACCCAGCTTCTCTTTGCAACACAAGGGAAAGAAGCTGCCTGAGAGTCGGGAGGGTTCATGTGTAGGAGAACACCTCGAGCTTCTCAAACAATCTCTTTGTGCCCTAGAGGCTGATGCGTCTGTCCAAGGCCATATTTGTGCTCTTGAGGATGACAGGAGATTGGAGATACTACAGTCCTTTGAAAATTAAGTTGTCACATAAATGCAAAACATTATCAAAAATAGCAAGGTTTGTGTGTATTTTGGTGGGTGGAAACTACAGTGTTGCCTATGTTTGCATTCTGGGCCCCAGTTCTCCCTGATTTTCCTGGTGGCACCCTCCAGAGAGGGCATCAAGGATTCTACATGGTTGTGATGTCGCCTTAGCAGAGTCGCTAAGAGTTGTGCAGTTAGACTGGAAACCCTTCCAATGCCTGGCAAGAGAGCTGCCATAATTTGGTGGCGTTGTAATGAAGTCTCATCTGTCTCATCTCATCCAGTCTCATCTGTCCTTCTCTGCGTCTTTCTGACATTGAAAGGAGATCAACCTGTGCCTCCAGGTCCTCAGATTGAGAAGGGCCACATTCTTTGGTCATGGGACCCAATAACTGGTATAATCTCGCACAGCTCGAAGAGCAGGGAAGGCAGGAATGAGCTGCCCTGAGAGGCTGTTAAGACCAAGCTAACAGAATCACACTGAATAAACTGAATGCTTATACTGAAAGGAAACCATCAGAATTGGAAAAGTCTGAAATATTGTGAGTCAGCCGATCTACATTGTAGATCCCAGCAGCCGAGTGGGGCTCATGAAGAATGCCAGACGGAGTTAGAGAGGAAACAAGGATCATTTCTGTAAGCCTGTGATGTAAGCTGTGATGTAAATAAATTCATGACCTTAATGTATTTGTATTCCGTGTCCCTTCTCTAGCAAATATTTCCAACAGCGATCTCACCCGCCTGCAAGCTTCTGTGTAAACTGGCAGCTGTCTGACCATATTTCTATTCATGGTCAATGTGCTCCCAGGCTAAGGTGAAGAAATTGGCTGATCACTGTGTTCTATTTGAGGTTTTCATTTTCCTCTAGTTGGCAAGGTGAACTAGGGTGCCAGATATTCTCACTCTTACTAGAATTGAATATACCCCCTGAGTGGAAGGAACTTTCCATACCCCTTCACCACCATCCTCTCTTTGCTCTTAGACAGGAATCCCCCCAAACATGCCCTTCTGCCCACCCACCACTCTCTCCCTTATGTGTTCAGTTAGGACTCAGGTTTGAGAGTCAAGACTTTACTACCTGGAAATCCTTTAGTTTTTGTCTTAAGGAACTGTGGAACCTGTGTTTCCTTTACTTCCTGTTTCCCATGAGCACTTCCTGTTTTCCCTCAGCACTTCCTCTGGGCAGATCTGCTATTCTCTTTAGTCTGATTCCACACAGCTGGCATGGGCATGTCTTCCTAGTGCTTGGGGGTGGGCCAGGCCAAATACCTCAGTTGCCCAGTGCTTATCAGGAGTTTGATGGCCTCTGGGATTGGGGCAGCACCAATCTCAGGTGGGGCAGCCACCACCTGAAATGATATGTGGGTGTCACTTACTCTCTATTCCAGCATCTGGTTTAGTCCCTTCATTGCTGTTATCGTGAGATGTGATCTTGTTATTTATTTGTTTACTTATTTCCCATGTAAACTGTATGAAGGAGGGTCCGTATGTGCTCTGTTCATTTTGTTTTATCCCTAATGCCTAGAATGGTGCTGGGAATACAGTTGATACTCAATATATATTGTTAGATTAACGAGTTGAGAGATGGAGAGGTTGACACAGGCATTAGGAAGGAACCTGGAGCTACAGTAAAGCACAAGGCAGAGAGAAAAAAGAAAGCTTGAAAAAAGCTTGTCCTGTACCTTGACACTGGCTCTCTGCTTTATCTGGCCTAGGGCAAGTTCTCTCTCCAAACCCCTGTACAAAGGGGAGAGTACGTCTATTATGGTATATGGTATGTATCTCTTGTAACACATGATAGATATAAAAAATACACTAAATATTTGGTGTTTGGTGTTGATGGGGCATTTGTTATAACCAATGAACCTGCATGGACAGCAGGTGTGATTGTTGACGGCAGGATTTCTGTTCTCTATTTGGAGCAGGCGCCCCGCTAAGCAACTTCTGGAGGGAAGGCAGGCGGGGCGGGGTAGAAAGACCAAGCAGAGTCAGATTACCCAGGTCTGTGAATCCCAGATGTGGGAGATCAACTCCAGACAAGCTTCCCGCCCAGCTGCCTGACCCCACCGTGAGACTCTCCTCTTGAGGGAACTGCCCCGTGAGACCCCCTCGAATGCATTTGAGTGGTGGTGGGGGCCAGGCTGTGGGGAGACCGCAGCTCAGCTAGTTCCCCGACGCCAAGGCATCTGTGGGGGAGGAGGGTCCAGAGGCCTCCTCCTGGCCTTCTTAATGGAGGGGTTCCTGTGTAAGATTCTGTTTGAAGAATACTTCCAATTTAAAAGCTTTCAAACCACAACGTCTAAAATTCCTTTGTAAAGCACAGCTTTACAATCATCCGTGTCTCTACTGCACCAGCAGTTTGGAGAGACGTAGCATCTTCCCAAGAAGCTCTCTGGTGCTATTAGGGCTTGTGGCGGCCATTTTGCTCTCTGAAATCCTGAAGAGTTTTCTTATTGAATTATTGCCCTATTTTCCCCAAATCTGCATGATTGGGACTGGGAAGACCATGGCTCTTGGACCATGACTCTCGGTTGGCTAAACTAGGGAGTCCACCCTCTCCCCCTCCCAGGCCCTGACTAGGTTTCCTGAAAGTTCTAGGGTCATTTCTTGGTGTGGTGTTCACCAAGGGTGCTGGCAACAGTGGGGAATGCTCTTTGGTATTTAGGTGAGGAAAACGAAGATTTGGAGCGGCTGACGCTTGCTCACGTCTCCAGGAACACGGGGGTAAACAACTTAGGTTCGGTTCTTGGGCCTGGTACTCTCACAGTTGCTCTCTCTCAGATGTCCCAGTGGGCAGTTCTGCTTGGGACGCCCCCAGAGAGGCTCAGCATAAAGAATCAAAGGTGGCTTTTATGTGGGGTTTTGGTTTTTTCCAGATAAAATGGAAGTCTCTCAGATATTGTACACGCCCACAAACTCTCAGGACACGGCCTCGCTAGCTGCTGGCTCGGTAGATGCCAGCACCGTTCTCCGACGTCTCTGCCTGAGCCGGTGAAGGCTGGTTGAGGGCTCGTGAAGTTAGGTGTTGACTTGCAAGTCTGGGAGAAAGTGACTCCCCAGTACTCAGATGGGCACGTCCCAGCACTTTCTCCATGAGCAACTTGTGTCCCCCTGGGGGCCCATTAAGAAAAGGGAATGAAGAATTCACTTTATTGATGAATGGCTGGGGGGCAGGGGTCACAGAGCAGTGGGGTAAGTTTCAAATCCAGTTCTCAAGCAAATATTTTGGAAAGGGCCCCTTGCCCTTAATTCATGTCAAAATCCTCTCGGAAACGGCCTTACCTCATCTCTTGCCAAAACGCAGGGGCTGCCTTGGACATGTCTATGCCCCTAGGGTAGCTGCCAGCACGCAGTCCCCGTCAGGAGAACACCGCAGCCCTCCCTGTCGCCAGCTCTGCTGAGACAGACGGGCCTGTCTTCAGCCTCTGGGGCTCCTGGGGCTCGGCCAGGCCCTGGGGTGAGATGAGGAGGAGCGGAAGGTGAGGCGAGGCTGCCTGAGGCTGGGAGACGAATGGTCCCATCAGTTGACAGGAGAGGAGGGAGATGGGCTGTGGGGCTTGCAAAACATCACATCTTGGCAAAAATACTTTGAAAAACAGGCGATTCCTGGAAAGCAATAATGCTGACAGTGGAGAGCGAATTTGGGCCCTGCCAAAAAGTGGAGCTGAGCTCTGGTTCAGACGCTGAAGAGCTGCTGAGTCTGAGAACAGGCTGCTCTCTTCTGCTGCCTGCAGGCCTGCTCTGTCGTCAGCGCCTGCTCTGTCTGGAAATAACTTCATGTGGCAGCATCCCCTTATCTGCCCGTGGAAAGCTTGCCTCTGCTTCCGTCAGAGCAGCCTGCACCCCGTGCCTGTCCAGCCTGCACCCCATGCTTGTCCAGGCCCCTCTGCTGGCCTCCCTCCTGCCAGCCCTCAGCCTTATCTTCCCCGAGGAGGCTCAGCGCGGCTGCCACTTTCTCCCCAAACCTTTCTCGTGCAGGGCTCACGCTTACCCCTTCTCCGTTGCCCGCTTTGCCTCTTGTCCCTGCCCAACAACAGCGGGCTGCTTTTGGTGTCTTACCCAGAACAGCCTCAGCCTACCCTGCGTGCGGGCCAGGCCACTCTCTCAGACGGCAGAAAGCGCCCTGGGCGGCTCGGGCTGTGCCCTGGTGCACGTTCACGAGGCCCCCAGCTTGGTGTCCTCCGTCCCGTGAGGTCAGAGCTGGCATGGGCAGGTGCTGGCTTCTCAGCAGTGACTTGACGGTGTCTGGGGCCTGGCATATGAGTGGCTCCTGGGAAAACTCCCTACCTGCAGGCTGGGGACTGCAGTTACAAGCCAGTGTGGCCCATGCACACCCCAGAGGTGCTTGACGAGCTGCCACGACCCCCATGTGAGGACAGGGACCCCTCACTATTGCTATCAAATGCTCCTTCCCAATGAACTTGCTGCCAGCCTGTGAACCACAAGCAAATATGTGGTTGCACTGCCATCCTCTGCGGGGCGGCAATGTCAGGCACTGTCGGGCTAAAAGTCAGCATTGCGCCCCACTCCCCAGAGCCACATTAAAGTCCTAACCATTAGCCCCTCAAAATGCAATTCTATTGGATATAGAATTTTTGTCCAGTAGGGACCTTTAAAGAGGGAAGTAAGGAACGAAGAGCTCCAATCCAATCTGGCGGGCATCCTTAAACAAAGGGGGACTAGGACACAAGTGGGCACAGAAGGAAGATGCCAGAGAAATGGTCCTCTGCAAGCCCAGGAGACAGGCCTCGGAAGGACCTGATCCGGTTGCCCCTTGACCTTGGCTTTCCAGCCCCAGACCGGGACATCATGCCTGTGGTTGAAGCCGCCCGGTCTGTGGTCAGCGTTGGCCGGAGCAGACAAAGCGCTGACCTATGTCAACGTGAGTAGTCCCGAACTGTCCTCAGTCCTTGCCTTCTGAGGGTCTGTCGACAGCACACCTGCCATTCACCGGAGCCCTGCACCCTTCCCGGGGCTGGGGCAAGGAGGGGCTCCAGAAAGGAAGCCTAGAGTTCATGAGCTCCGTGGGAAGCCAGGGGAAGCAGCCTGTTCTTCTGTGCCTGTGGGAGCCGCCGGGGAGGCCGGGAGACGGAGCAGGCGGCCTGGGAAGGCTGAGCCGCTTAGCGCCCTCAAATGAAGCAGGAAGTCGCTGAGTCTGCTGCTTGGCGTCTGCTGCTTGCTGGAGCGGAAAGTTCCTACCATCTGCTGCTTGCCCACAGTAGCCGCCACGGCTACCTGGACCCCCTTCTCAAACAATAAAGTCCATGATGGATGGGGTGACAGACAGGCTTCCGCAAACAAACCGTATAAAACCTTGCCATTCTACTACCGGGGCTCAGACTTTTGGGAGCTACCCCACGGGCCTGCTGGTGTGGCAATTAAATCTCTCTCCACCTCCCTGAGGGCCTCCTGATTTCTCTGGGAAAGTGCCGCACCGGAGAGGCACTGGGCTGAGCTGATGGGGAGAAAGGGCTCTGGGAGGCGGCTCTGCGAACCCTGAGACAGCAGGGAAACCTCCAGCCCCAAACACCAGCAGGCCTGCAGGTGGACCCGCCCTCCCTGGCCCCCGCTTCCCAGGGGATTTTCATGGGGCAGTTTTGCTGAGAGCTTCCTGCGCTGCCCAGGGAGAGCAGGGCCCTGCCGGCCCCACGAAGCCGTGGGAGGGCGGGGAACCCGCTGCCACTTCCCCCCCAGCTGCAGCCCCCAAGAGCTCAGCCATCAGCCCCACCTGCGAGTGAGCGGCTAGTGGGCCTCCAGCGACACCAACAGTGCCCGTGTATGATGCAAACATCGTGGCGATGTATTTTAACTGAAAATCTCTAGCTGGTTTCCGGCAGTGATATTCCCCAGAGGACCCCCTCAGCCGACTGGAAGCGGAACAAGAAAATCTGTGAGTTTCAGAAAAACCTCACGATTTGCGCTTCAGACGAGGCCTCCCAAGTGCCGCGTGCTTGTGTTCAGATGAAAGGCCGGCGGGCTTGCATCTGCAGAGCCCTCACTTCTGAGAGGACTTCTTTTGGTCTTAAAAGGTGTCCTTGAAATTACTCCCAGGTTCTGGCCCCAACCGGCTTCCCAGTCAAACATAATTGCCTGGGTTTAAAACACAGCTGCGCGGGCTTTGAAGCTGCCTTTCAGAGGTCACCAGCATGTGGGGACCAACCCACACCGGAATCCTTGGAGTGGAGGGGGGACATTTTGGAAAATGCTGTCGGAAGGTAGTGCTGGCAGGTCGGGCATCTAGAGGTGGTGCTGACCTAGCAAGGCTGAGCTTAGGGATCCTTTCTTTCTGCTCTCCCACCTTCGTGTGAGTAAGGGCCTGTCTTGGCTGAGACTGTTGGGTGAGGGGTGTTATCTGTGGCCAGGAGCAGAGAATTAATGGACTCCCCGAAGACCTGCCCCTGGCCTGAGCCTCATTAGTGACTCAGGGTTTGCAAGGGGGCAGGTCAGCTGGCTCCTCACGCCCAGAGCCATGTGCGGCGGCTGACTATTCAGTGCCTGCCCGGAGCGCCGCCGCACTCCAGCCTCCCAGTGCCAAGCGCACACGTGGGTGATCATCCCGCAACCTGCTTTTGCTTCCACCTTCCTTGTTTCTGCCCGTGACCCCAACATCCTCTGGGTCACCCTGGGCTGCTCTGCCATCTCCCCCGGCTGCCCCTGCCTAGGTCCCAGCTCCCCGACTCCCAGCCCCAGTTTCCTCTCCTTTCCTTCCAGCACTTCCTTTCTCTTTGGTGGGAGAGTCACCAAACTGGCTTCCCCTGCTCCAGTTTCTCCTGTGCATTCGCTGATTCTCGAATCTCAGTAACCACTAAAAACTGGTTAAAATGTGGCTTCCTGGTTCCATCTCAGGGATCCCCCTGAGGCTCTGCTTTAATGACTCCAGGGGAGGCGGGTCGAGGTGGCAGGGGACTGTGTTTGGAGAAGTTCTGCTCTTAACTATTTTTTTAAAGATTTATTTATTTATGTATACAAGCTGGGGTGCGGGCCAGTGAGAGGGTTCACCAGAGACAGAGTGGGGAGCAGAACAGGCAGACAGGCCGAAATACACTGCTGAGGGGAGCAACCCCCCAGGCAGGAGAGGTCTGCTGCGCCATGTGGGAATCTCCCCCTCCGGGCATCGAACTCACGCTGCAGCTGCGGACAGCTCCACAGCGCTGTGCTTAACTTTTAGGCCCTTGTGATCAAAGATGGCTTCCTGTGGCCCTTCGGTATGGGTCACGTGTCAAGGTCAAGGCAACAGTTCAGTCAACAGAGGGTCACACAGAGGGCGGTGGTTCTAACAGGCTGCATTGTCCAGCCCCGGCTGGTAGGAGACAGTGTTGTGCAGGTTGGCGCGATTATACTATGGTGTCTGCGCAAGGCTGGAATCGCAGAGCTATCCCCATCCCGTCGCTGTGACGGCCCCTCCTCAGCTCAAAGCGGCCGAAGTCTCCCCGTTGTTTAAGTACAGCTACTGGGCTACTCCTTCAGAGTCCTCCCCATGTCATCCCCAAATGACGCTGCTAGCCGCATTTCCTGCTTTCCTCACAAACTGTGGTCCTGCTCAGTAAATTTCAGACTTAGGAGATGTTGTTGATTAAAATCACTATACAATTAGTTCAGTCAGTGTTGCATACTAAATCCCACTTTACACAGTGGTAGCAGGGAGCAAAGGATTTTAAACAATCAGAGAAGGCACTTAAGTAAAATTTAGAAAATTCAATTATTGACTGTGGTTTGGGAAAAGAACAGTATTGGCATTTTTTCAATTTAATGTGGTAAATAAAGCAGTACTTAGCTCAGTTTTGGGATTCTGTGATTTATAGCGCCTAGTACATTGTTTGGGGTCTGTGTGCCAACTCACCCAGACTAGTTGGTTGGTTTTTTTTTAAAGGTTTATGTAAGTAAGCATACAAGCTGGGGTGTAGGCCAGAAGTGCGGGGTGGTGAGAGGATTCACCAGAGACAGAGTGGGGAGCAGAACAGGCAGATCGGCTGAAATCCACTGCTGAGGGGAGCAGGGGTGAGGCAGGAGAGGTCTGCTGTGCCCTGTGGGAATCTACCTGGCTGGGCTTGACTTCATGCTGCGGTGACTCTGGATAGCTTCATAGGGCTGCACTTAACCTGTTGGAGGCCCTATTTGGTTAAGTGTTAATGTGCCCAGATGGGAAGGGAATGACTTTGGAATCACAAGGTCCTGGATTCAAAATGCGGTTCCATTTGTGTCCTTTGGCCTGTGACCTGTGGTCTGACCTCTCTGAGGCTGTAAAAGAAGAACAGCAATGTCACCTGGGGTGGGTTGGAATTAAAGATAAAATATGTAAGGAGCTGAGCACAGTCAGTGTTAATAAGTTAAGAGAGAGGTGGCTAGAGAGGCAGGGCGAGGACTACGGGGGGGTCACTGCAGGTAGGGGCCTCTGAGCCAGGGCAGTGCGGCCAGCTGGAAGGCGGTGGAGGGAGGATGGGGGCGGCTGCAGGAAGAGACCAGCTAGCTGCTGTGGCACCAAGCCGCACCTGGGGTAACTAGGGCAACCAAATGGCAGCCGTGATGAGCCCGGTCGGAGAGGAGGGCCTTGGAGAGACACTTCCAGCCATTTCTTCTCCCCCAAATGTTCAGGTTATTGCAGACCTCAGGCCTTTGCGGGCCGTTTAGTAGATGATAACTGTCAAGACAGAGGTGGTTGGTGACTTTCACATTGTCCTCTCAGCTTCTGTTTTCTCCCAGATTAGATCTGTTTTTTATGCAACCTAGAATGAACTTTCTGAAGCACAAATCTTACTGGAGCGTCTCTGTATGACTTTCCTTTGCTCCCTCTGCCCACAGGGCAAACCCTGTTGCCGCTGGCATGCCCTGGGCGGCCCTGCTGACTGGCCCTCAGGCTTCCCCCCAGAGGCCCTTTGCCTCAGCGGCACCTTCCCTGGAATTCTGCAGTGGGTCGAACTATTTGCTCTGACCCTTGATGCCTTCAGGCCTCTGTGACAGCCTTTCCCCCTTTGCTTGGAATGTCCTTTCTCCTTATTCTTCCTTGCAAACCTCTTTTTCCTTTAGAACTCAGCTGCAGTCACCTCCTAGAGAGCTCCTTTACCATTTCCTTCAGAAAAATTAAAACACTTGGGAAGGGTGTTCCCATGTGCCCTGGGTCGCTCTAGTTAAGCCCCCATCACAGGGTTCTGTAAACACTTGTGGAAGGACTGCTTTCTCCCATGAGTTAATACCTACTCAGAACTCAGTCCAAATGCCATTTCTTAATGTGAATTGAGACTGCTAGAGGGGAAGAGAGGGCGGAGGCGGGACCAAAGTGGGGAGTCATCCAATGGTCTAGGGTAAAGGACTTCGGTGCTTTGATGGTGGATGTGATATGGTGACATACACTGAGGAGGTGTGAACCTACTCTATAGGTCGTATGGTATTATAAACCAATGGAAGAGGGAAGGAGGCAGGGAGGAGGAAGGGGAGGGGGAGGGGAGGAAGGAAAGAAGGAAGGAAGGAAGGAAGGGGGAAGATGGCGTGCAGGAAGGCCATCCTTCTGCTCTCCTCTTCTGTTCACCTAAATCTTGCCTTCATTGTCCTTATCAGCCTGTAATGAGATGTTCATGAGTAAGATTATGACTAGTGCCCCTCTCCCCTCTAAACTATAGGCATCAAGAGAGCAGAGATGAGATTCATCATTGAACCCTTATTAGAGCAGTATGCCTGGCACATAGTAGGACTCAATAAATATTAAATGAATGAATCAGTGAATGAATGAACACTTAAAGAGCTCCTTCTTTGGGTACCAAGGAGGTCAGAAATCCCTTTTTCTGGAACTACCTTCTTCATTAGACAGGGTTCTTTTGATTGAAAGTTTTTAAAGGCTTAAGCATAAAGGGGAATTTGTGGTATAGTTACTTTGCATATCATGTAATCCAGGGAAGCAATAAAAAGCGAACTGAGGAAAGATTAGAACTGGGTTGTGTACTTATGTCAAGCCCAGGAATGAGTAGACTTTTCCTTTGAAACTTTGGTCTCGATGTGGTTAGTTCTCATCTTCTGATCTCGGTTGCTTTCATCCAAATTTCACACACGCGCACACACACACACACACACACGGAAGCTGATTGGCCCATTTGGGTCAAGGATACACCAACCAAGTCAGCCCTGGGAGGCAGGGGGAACACACAGCAGAAACACGGCTGCCGGGAGCCCATTCTGGGGGTCCCGGAGGAGAGGGGTCACTGTGAACCAAAGATGGGAAATTACCGAGTCAGGTGCACAACTTGGTCTCCTGATACGCTTCTCAGATGTTCCTTCTTCCTTTCCCCCAACTCTTTCATATCATGTATCCCGGTGGTGGTTGGGCTGGTGGGTGTAGAATTTGGAAGGAAGTGCTGTGATGGAATGAAGGGATGAACGAATCCCTGTTGGAGTTCGGGACACATTGAGCAGTGTGAACTCAGCATCACCTGCCGCCTTGATGAACTAACTACTGTAAAACCCAAACCTTGAATCTGTTAGGGCTCGAACACCATAGAGGTTTCTTTCTGACATCCCTAAAATAGCAACTGTGTTCCTGGCGGCTGGTGCCTGTCCTTCAAGAAGTGGCTCAAGACCCAGGTCCCTTCTTTGTTGTGGTTCCCAGTTTACAGAAACTGCTCTGTTCAGTCAGTGATGGGGACGAGGAAACAGGATCAGACCTGGAAGTGATTCCCAACCCTTCTGCTCTTCTTCCACTGGCTGGAACGTGGAGATACCACATCCCACTCCAAGGATGTCTGGGAAATGCGCTGAACCCAGGAGCCCAGGAAGAAACCTGTTCCCCAGATTGCCTCAACTGATTGCCTCAAGGTGCTTGTGCCTGCACCTGTCGCCTAGGCTGCTAGGAAGCTCAGTGGTGTTGGACACCAAGGGTGGAACTCCTGGTGACTCTGGCTTAGCTACACAATGACTTCCCACTCTAGAAGTTGTCCCCCTAATCGATAAATCAGGTCACCATACATACATTACCCTGGTCACCCTGGCTGCAATCCATTGCCTCAGGGTTCGTCACCTGATCCTTTTATCTGGGAATCTGAAATTTTTGTTAGAGACTCCATCATGGATGTTGGCTGTGAAATTGTGTCCAATGCAGCCTCAAGGGCAGGGTCTCTGCCCTCCCTGGGCCAGGTCCTGTGGCTCCTCGCTGGGGACAGCTCTGCCCTCAAATTATCTTACATCCAAGTTCTCAAATTGTTGGCTATTTCTTGCAACCCAAATAATTTTCGTCAATAAAGAAATATTATGTTTATTTGACCTTGGGAAAATCACTAACAGGCACAGGTTTTTCATTACAACACGAGGATAATTTTTTCTGGGGCGTTCAATGAAAGGAAGTACATGAAATGCTTCAAAAACTGAAAAGTGATACAAATATAAGTGGGATTATTTGTCTAGAGCAAGAAAAGTTTTAAGAGCACCCTCTAAGTATAAAACAGAAGGTTTTCTTTCTTTTCTAACATTAATTGCTTTGTGGCTGATTCCTCTCCAGGGCAGGAAGTCCGCATAGTTAGAGGTTTTCTTGTCTTTTCTTTTGCTAGATAGCTAATACTTGGATTATTTCTGACACTATAATTACCCACTATGCTGTGGCCTCTGCCAAACCAAGTCCAATTTTTATATTATTATGATTACTGCTCCTGGTCGCATTTAGCAGCTCTAAATCAAGCAGTTTCTTTCCACCCCCTCCTACTCGATGCCTCTCTCTACAATACCTCTCACTCCCTTGTACTTTTCTGGAATGAGATTGTATTTGTTTGCTAGACCTGCTCTAACAAAGCACCCTAGACCTGAAGGCTTAAAAGCCAGAAATGAATTGTCTCACAGCCGGGAAGCTAGAAGTTGAAGGGCAAGGCATTGGCTGGGCTGGTTCCTTCTGACGGTTGTAAAGGAAGGCCTTTCAGTTCTCCCTCTCATCCTCAGCTTGCAGATAGCCATTTCTCCTTGTAGCTCTTCACATTGTCTTTCCTCTGTGTTTGTCTCCATATCCAGGTTTCCCCTTTTAACAAGAACACCATCCGATTGGATTAGCGCACACACTAATACCTCATTTTAACTTTATAATATTGTGAAGACCCTATTTCCAAGTAAGGTCACATTCCGAGGTGTGGAGTTAGGCGTCGAAATATGAATTTGAATTGGACAGTGGAGGAGGGAGGGATATGATTCAACCCAGAACAAAGATTAAGCCTATAATCTCCCTACGTGCATTCTGTTTTTAAAGATCAGCATCATTGATCTTAAAAACAAATGGAAGTGTTTGTAACAAAGTAGTATACTTTCCATAGGGAGATGCTCCAGGCAGGAATAGGGCAGGAAGTGCAAAGCTGGAGTTGAGCCCCTGGGCTCTGTGCCTGCAGCAGATGAGCACAGCCTACCAGGACTCAGGGATGGGGACTTGGTCCCCAAGTAGAAACCAAACCTTTGTAAGCAAAGAACACTCTTTCCTCAATTTATATAGGAGTCTCATTTTTTAAAAAATTCAGGGTGCTTTAAAAACTTTCAAGAAATATTTTGTGTTTGTATGCCAAACCAAACAGTTTCTAACCACGCGAAGCTCTGGTGGAACATGAGACGAGCAGACAGGCTGTGGGAGAGCCCTTTACCCTGGGGACTGTCTGGAGCAGGGGCAGGGCTGTCTTGGTTCCCACCAAATGAAGATCAGCAGGATACCCGTGTCACTGAGACAAAAACACCAGGCCCATTTCTAAAGTGAGTCTTACCCACTGCAACCATGGGGGAGAGAGGGCTTTGACTAGCCCAAGGTGAGCTAACTCAAAGATGATACTGGATGAGCATCAACAGTGTACCCCATGCTGGAGGGATGATGTCTGCCTTCCAGCCAGACACCCAATATCCCCAGGACCTGGGGGCAGGACGGGACACAGCCAGCAGCGCTCTCCAACGCCAGAGTGTGATTTCAAAGTCCCAGCTCTTGTTTCTTACGGTGATATTTCCAGACCTGGCATCCTGCCTAGTGCACATTGGCATCCAATCCATGTTTGAGAGGGTGCTGTTGGGTGACTGTTTCAAATTGGGGTTGGAGGTCAGGAAGTTAATTCCTTTGTTTTATATTTCTTTATTAATTAATATTTTTATTTGAAAAGACCTCCCAAAACAAGGTCAGAGAGGCAGGGGGAAAGGAGCCCTATCGTACTGTTAGTGGGAATGTGAACTGGTGCAACCACTATGGAAAACAACCTGAACTTGCCTTAAAGAACTGAAAGCAGAAATACTTGTGACACAGCACTCCTGTTCTTGGGCATCTACCCACAGAATATAAACCATCAACACAATGTTCATAGCAGCATTATTTACAATAGCCAGGAGGAAGCCTAAATACCCATTGGTAGGTGATTGGATTAAGAAGATGGGATACATTCACACTGTGGAGTATTATACAGCCATAAGAAAGGATGAAATGCAGCCATTTCCAACAAAGTGGAGGGAATTTGAGAATATTATGTGCAGTCATTCAGAATGATTAAAAAAAATACTGAATAGTCACATAGCGGACAATTCCATAATGTAAAAACACTTTGAAAAACCAGTGGACATTAATAAACATCCAGAGGGCTCTGAGGTTAGGAGGGAGAAGGAGGGCGAGGGACAAAGAATAGCAGTGGGGGAACCAAAGAAATGTAAGTGATTCACACATAAAAGACTGAGCTCACATGCTTGACTTTTCTGCTTTCTTTTTTTCTGGTTTACCTTTAAATCATTTATCTGATTATAAACATTTTCATATGGAGCTGGGAGCTTACTGACATGCTGCTAATTTCAGGAAAAATCCAACCAGCAAGAGGCAATTCCTGATTTTGAAGACTGTGCAGTCTAATAAGGGAGAGAGACACACGGCAGGTATATTCCAATGGAGTGTGAGTTAGTTGTTGGGAGCTGCGGAGCATGAAAAAGGGGTACCCCACCCAGATGAAGATATGGGCTGTGATAAGGAAATTCTGGTAAATATCAGGGTGTCAGCAGGGGTGCTCCAGAGACTGAAGTACCCCATGTTCTACTTTTCATGGGAACAGAAGACGGTGGCGAGATGAATGAGGAACCTCAGTTTTGGCATAGAAGATGTTCACGGGGTCAGGACCTGGGCTGTCCACTTGGACCCTATTAGAGATATTGGTTCTACTGAAACCAGGCCACACCTAAAGCTCTCAAAAATTCTTTGCCCTAATTATACCCCCTTTCCTCTTCTTCTTTGGTCTCCCTTCTTTACTCTGTCTTCTGGGTATAAACTCTACCCTGGCGGTGGAGAACCCTCAAGTGTTGCAGATACTGGGAGTGCGATGTAACTCAAGCTTTGAAGATGCTGAGCCTCTTGGGAGTAGCAACAGGCTCCTAACCCCTCCACAGCCTTTTGGACCCATCCTGCTTGCAAAGAGATGTGCTGTTCTCTGATGCTTCCTTTGTGGAATGGGAGAGGACCCACCCCTCCCATCGGTACCCACCTCCCATCTGTCTTTTTGCTGCTGCTGATCCCAGCTGCAGTCACCATCATGGATGTTTTCATCCATGTCCAACCTTCCAACAAGGACCTCTGGATCCAGCTAAAATCTGGGGATGGAGACATGCTTAAATGCACTCCTAATGTCAACAAGAAGAATAGAATTAAACAAAAAAGCTTCTGAGTGGGGCCCAGGACCTCAATAAAACATCTTTGTACTGGAGCTTGGAAGAAGACTTTGATGATGGGAACAAATGGGAAAAATGTGGTCCCTACTCACCCTCTGTGAATCCGAAGGCAGCATAAACACTTCCAGGCATTATTTCTAGCCAGGGAAAGAGGTTGAATAGCTGTCTGGAGCCAAAGACTGCCAGGAGGAATAAGAAAACCCTTTAAGTGAGTTTTCTCCATCTGTTTAGTTTCTTATCCTGAAAAAGGGATAAAAAATATAAATAAATGATTCAGAGCAATGTCACATGCAATTACCTCCACCAGGGAAAAATAAACAAGGCCTCCCTTCACTGGGAAGCTTTTTATGTGACTGGTGCCTCTGGCACATGCCTGTCCAGGCCGGCGGTCTTCAGCCTTGTGAGTTTCCAAGTTGAGTTGCTTAAGCTGGTCTGTGGCTAACATTTGCCTTCAGGAGTCAGCCAGGCCCTTCTGCAGGGGTGTCCATTTCTCTGGGTATCTCCCTTTCTCCTCATTATCCAAAGATGAAATAAGATTAGGGGGAACATCTGGGTGCCTGGAAGATGAGGAGAGGTGGCAGTCCGAGACTGAGAGTCATGTTGATGGAGAAATATGGACACTTATCTGGGGGCGTCTACACTCATCTCCCATTATTGTTTTTGCACCAGTTGAGCTAAAGAGCTTCTCGTCCCCACCACTTGCTTGCTTCCCTGAGAGAAACATGTCCCACTGGCAACACTTGGATGTGCCAAGCTCTTGGTTGATTCTGCCCAGTATCAGAGCAAACCAAAGCCAGTTTGGACCTTAAACTTTAAAATGCATTTCTTCTAAGATGAGGAGAGTGCTTGCACTCTTTAACCTCCCACTAAGCTGCTAAGCCTGCAGCGGGGTCAGGAAAATTGGTCACTCAGCAGTCCCCATACAAATGTTTTTTAAAAATTCTCTCTGCACAGTACTGAGCCCAGAGTGGGTATTTGGGGAACATGGTTTGGAAAAAGGTGAGGAGCAATTGCTTCCTGCACTGAGATTAAATATTCCCACCTCCATCCAAAGTAGATACCCATACCACCAACGTTTCAGAAAAAAAAAAAAAAAAGATTATGTATCACAAACCTCAATTTTTCTGTTTCTACAACTTTCCCTCTCATTTTTTCTTCATTCTGTTTTATCTTGGAGAAGAGAAGAATGTGTGTCTTCATCTCTACAGAAAAGTGCTAACCCATGTCCCAGTTATATCTACTCCTTTCTCATCTGGACTCTTCAGCAATTTATTCCATTTTTTGAACTTCTCCTTCTCCACTGCCCTCTTCCTCTTTGTCTACAAATGTCTCTGACTTTCCCTTCACATCTCAGGCATGGCTTGTTTAAAATGGCATTTAAAATAATTTTACAAAAGTAGTCCAGTGGAAAAACATTCCTTCAAGCAACTGAGGTCATTTTGGATTCATCTGTCTTTCTTGTGTATCTTGTATTCACTCCTTCACGTCCATGGTCCCTGCAACAAAGCCCAACTCACTTCCTTACTATTTGGCATTGGAAATACCAATAACAACAACTGTCTGTCAGGTGTTTACTATTTACCAGGCACCGGACTGCATGTTTTATATGCATTACCTCCCTTTTCACATCCATCTTATGAAGCACTTTTTATTATCTATTTTTTTTCAAATGGTGACATGGAGGCTTAATTAATTAAGTAGCTTGCCCAAGGTAAGTATAGTTGAAAACTATAAGGGGCAGTATTTACACACGCTCTGCTGACCCCATAGTCCAAGCTCTGAACTAACCTAAGGATTGACTCCAGACTAGCACGTGGTTGTTTCTTGATTGATCTCCTAAACACACAGGTCCTCCTGTGTCTCCACTGGTCTGCCATCTTCACTGTCACCAGAGTGCTGTCCCCAGCATTCCAATGGGACTGCTCCTTGCCCCCTTAAAATTTTTCACTGGCTCTTCATTGCCTGCAAGATCGACTCCAAACACCTTAACTTGCCATGCAAAGTCCTAGCTCCACCAGGAGAGTCAGACCTCCTTTCTTTGGGAAGACTCCTTCTAGGCACTGTTTGCAGAAATCTGCTCTCTCCTCCAAAGTCCAGGGCCAGTGTGATCTCCTTTCTGGGACATGCTGTGAGCACACTAGTTGGAATGGTCACACTCTTTGCTTCACCTCCCATTGTGCGTCAGTTGGTCACTCTCTGTGTCTGTGCTCTGGGCTGATTCATAACATGATTGTTTGCATCTTTTTCTTAGTTGTGTTCTCAAGGTCAGGGATATGACTATTTTGCAGCCTTTATATCTGCCAAAATGTTTCATACTTTAAAAAATTGTGTTAATTAAGTTGACATTAACTGCTGTGTCAGATGATTGCCCAAGTATCAGTAGCTTGACAAATGGGAGTTTCTTTCGCACTCATGGGAAGTTCAGTTGATGACAGAGGCATCAGAGTGGTGTTCCGCTGCGCCACGTAGTCATTCAGGAGTCCAGACACAAGGCGACGTCACTGTCTTTAACATACGGCTTCTAATTTTGCTTTGGACATTGATATCCAGGCAGCAGATGCAGTAACAGAGAGGAAAGCAGGGAAGATTGCATGACACTTACATTTGGTTCTTACGCCACATAGTGTCACATCCCATTCAGTGCATGAGTTGTTATGTTGAGGGATGAGTGGACATCCTGAGCATGGAGGATGACAGCAGCCCTGGCATTCATCCGTTCGAGTTCAAGGCCATATGGCAAATTCAAGTGATGTAAGTTGAAGTTCAGAGAGTTTACAGTTTATTTATTTATTTATTTTTAAAGATTGATTTATTTATGCATAGAATGCTGGGGTACAGGCCAGAGGTGTGGGCTGGCGAGAGGGCTCACCAGAGACAGAGTGGGGAGCAGAACAGGCAGAGTGACGGAAATACACTGCTGAGGGGAGCAGCGGGCAAGGCAGGAGAGGTCTGCTGCACCATGTGGGAATCTCCCCTGCCGGGCATTGAACTCTCGTCACCACTGCTGACAGCTCCACAGCGCAGTGCTTAACTGCTGCGCCACCAGGGAGGCCCAGAGGGTTTACAGTTTAAAGCTTACATCATTTACAATTTGTTTGAACAAAACAGGCCTCTGAAAGTTGGCTGATGGCTTTACATGAACCTGTAGAGAAATTGCCAGTTGTATATAAGAATACTGTTGAAAACAGTGGTGATCCACTTGAAACACCTCCTCTTGAGTTAATCTCTCTTTCTTTTGCCACATTATGAAGCAAAATAATGATAATCTAATCAGTGCTGGCAACACGTGGCCCTCAAAATTGGAGTGTCCAAAAAGTGTGCTAGGAATATTAATTTGTATCATCTACCATGAAAGAAACTCAAGCTACATGTTCATTGCAACTTGGGTTATTGACTAAAGCTGGTATGAAGTCAACACTGCTTGTAAAACATTAAGACACTTACTCAGAAAATGAAGGTAAATGTCTATCTTTGTCTGTTTAGAGCTGGTCACTGCTCACTCTGGTACTTTACAAAGATCACAGTAAATTTGATGATCCATGTTTAGAAGCCCTCTCGAAGTTTCTTACTGAAGGGTAAACAGGAGAAAGCTCTACCTTATAGAGGGAACACTTGTCATTTCTGTTGTAGAGACAACAGCTGTAAAATAATATATACAAAGCAGATTGATGACTGAACTAAAATGCATTCCTTTGCGAGAAAATAGTGTTGGAACATGCCTTGAAAGCATCACTGAGATTTGAAGAAATGAGTCCTAGGAGAACGAAAACAATGTGGGAGATTCCCCCACTGTGGGACTGGAGTGCAGATGTTTCTGCGTGTGTCAACCTATGGAATTCCCTCATTCTGCTCAGTAATGAAATCCATCCAAGACCAGTTTCTCTGTGAACTTCTAAAAGAAGAACGGACTGGAAATGATATTTTTAATGCTATGTGACTTCGGGCAACCAAAAGCGTTTTATGAGAAAACAGTATTCATGTCATCTTTGACAAGGTAGCCAGTTTGACCAGAATCTAAACGGAATCCCAGGGTAACCCCACAGAGATGGGTTGGAGGGTGACTTTCATTATTCTCTTCACAGGCAAACTAATATTTGGGAGAAGTTGAGACTGGAGGGCACAATGTTTGTGAGGATGATATTGATAAGGCTAACTTTCAAAACATACTATTACAATAGAACAACACAAAAGCACTTAAAGTATACAATAATCTTTAGTCTGTAAAGAAAGAGGAAGTAATTGGAAACAAATTTTGTCTTACACAGAGGTTCACTGGCTGCCTGTTGTAAAATACTTAGAGTTGCCCAACTTAGAAAGAAGCTTCCAATTTCTTTTTCCAAAGATCATACCGCAATTTCAGTGTCGGTGGCACCTGACTGTCAGGGGCCCGCTAGCTGGCAGTTATATCTGAAGGAATAAATAGAATCTGTAAAAGTAAAGATGGCGTTTTAACGTGCAGTCAGAGGGTTACTGGGCCTGTGTGTCAGTCAGCTGTGGAGAAAGCGTTTTGAAAGCAGATGTTTGGAAATATTCCATGACTCCATAGCGTCGTTGAAAATGATGTGTTACCTAGAAAACTCCTATTTGCACATTTTTGGAAAATGTAAATATTTTTAACCTGTTCAAAAATCTTCCAGAGGAAGTGTTTGGTGAGATTTTCACCTAATTTATTTATTTATTCATTTATTTATAAAGATTCATTTATTTATGCATACAAGAGCTGGGGTGCAGGCCAGAGGTGTGGGGGCATGAGAGGATTCACCAGAGACAGAGTGGGGAGCAGAGCAGGCAGATGAACCGAAATATACTGCTGAGGGGAGCAGCGGGGAGACAGGAGAGGTCTGCTGCGCCCTGTGGGAAGCTCCCTGGCTGGGGATGGAACTCATGCTGCAGTGGCTGCGAATAGCTTCATGGGCTGAGACTTAACTCCTTGTGCCACCAGGGAGGCCTGCTTTTCACCTATTTTAAAAAACATCAAGAAGTCAATGTTTTCTAATAAGACAGTAAGAAAATTGTATTAGGACAGGAAAAAGGAAACTCCCAAGTGTGGTGTGAAGGAAAGTCTGGCCTCGGTCAGTGTGAGGGTTGGAGACAAGCGCCCACCCAGGAAACAGTCACGGCCACAGCGTCAACTCGGCTCATCTATTTGGGTAGCAGCAGTTTCAGCCATGAGGGACGAACAACTACGTCTGTAAAGCCAGACTTGTTGACACACAAGGTGTAAAGCTAAGACTGGCACGAGGACGAACTATATTAATCACCCTCTCATTTAATACGTGTTTTTAAGTTCCCTTCCGTATCCTGAGGGAGGCGAGTGAAGACGCCTCATTCAGTTTCTAAAACTCCCTGGTGCGTGGCCCTGTGTCTCCTTGCCATTTCCTCAGGTGCCCGCACAGGGCCTGAGCTGGGGCAGTTTCAGAGGGTTTGAGGAATTGGAATGCTAGATGGTTCCAAATGGGGCAACACACTGTCATTTTTAAAAAGCCATCCACTAGCTAACCTGCGCAGAATTAAAATTTGAACAATGCCTGGGGGCCTCCCTGGTGGCACAAGGGGTTAAGCCCAGCACTATGAAGCTGTCTGCAGCCACTGCAGCACGAGTTCCATCCCCGGCCAGGGAGATTCCCACATGGTGCAGCAGACCTCTCCTGTCTCCCCGCTGCTCCCCTCAGCAGTGTATTTCAGTAGATCTGCCTGTACTGCTCCCAACTCTGTCTCTGGTGAGTCCTCTCACCCCCTACACCTCTGGCCTGTACCCCAGCTCTTGTATGCATAAATAAATAAATCTAAAAAAAATAAAATTTAAATGATACCTGATTTGTAGATAAACTGGTTAAGAAGAATGACCCAGTAATGCCCCCCCCTCCCGCCCCCGCTCATCTACTTACTGCTTCTCCACCCCGTGACATCCCTGTGGGGACAGACACCTCAGCCAACATCCCGCCCTAAATGAACAGTGCCCAGGTCCACCAGCGACCCAACAAAACCGGGCTAACAATCATTCCTCCTCTTCTTTCCACTTTCCTCAGTAAAGCTTCTTTCAGAAAATGACTTAACTCCATCTGTCCTCCAAATTCCTGCCATCGTGTTCTTTGTCTCCCTGACAGGAACTGGAGAAAGGTTTGCTATTCTGGAATCTTGAAACTTTGCCATAATTAATCATGGATCTTTGAACAGTTCAGTTAAATCCATCTGCTTTCATTCTGAATCTTCTTATAACCTAGAGACTTTTATTTCCTGGGTCTCTCATCATTTTTCTCACGGCTTCTTAGGAAAATTCCACCTTAAGCTGTTGACAGCCTCCTCTTACCTTCCCTGGTAGGCAAATGGAATGACGTGCTATGTGGACATCTAGGGTCAGCACGTAGACAACTGATTTGTGAGCATTGCCTATATTCTGGGTGGTGAACTGAGCTTTTTACATTCTTTAATTTAGTCCTCACTGTAACCTCTGGGCCTCCCTGGGGGATAATCAGGCTCAGAGGATGATTTAATTGACTAAACTTATGCAGCCAGGATATTATTTGCCCTGATTTGTGGGACTCCCTAGTCCAGGGGCTGACCACTCTGTTCCCCCACTTTCCTCTGTAACTGTACACCAACCCTAAAATAATCCCACAGGTAATACTTAAATTAATGAGATCTGTCAACAAATATTCTCAATGATGATATGCTTCTAGACTCTTCTATCCAAACCACAGGTTGTGATTTTTCAAATCCAATGTGTAATAGAATAGGCTTTGGTGTTACAAAAATTACTTTTGATATCCTTACTAGACTACTGACCTGGGCCCTCCCTCCAACTACAGTCTTTCGCCTGCCTTTATGCCTTTTGCTGTGGCCACACCAAATGATGGATTGCCGACTTGGGCCAAGCACTCCATAATGTGCAACCTCTACAGCACTTACCCTCTGCTCTTCCTTTCCCTCCTGATTGGCTCTCCTGATGCCCCACACCTAGCTCAAGTCCCCATCCTTTCTGGAACTGTCCCTGAGACCAACTCTGACAAGAACTCAGCAGAATGGGTCACCCTCCTCTGTGAGCCCAAATACCTATTACAGTGTAGAGACAACGCATCTCTGTCTTCTCCCTGCTACACAGAGGATAGGCCTGTTCAGTATTTTTTTCTAGTCTAGTATAGCATCTGTCCCTGAAATGTGGTTAATGAGCGCAAATAGGAAGGAAGGAAGAAAGGAAGGAAGGAAGGAAAGAAGGAAGGAAGGAAGGGAGGGAGGGAGGGAGGGAGGGAGGGAAGAGAAGAGAAGAGAAGAGAAGAGAAGAGAAGAGAAGAGAAGAGAAGAGAAGAGAAAAAAGAAAAGAGAAAAGAGAAAAGAAAAGAAGAAAAGAAAGAGGGAGGGACAGAGGGAGGGAAGGGAAAAGAAGGGGAGAGGAGGGGAGTGGAGGGGAGGGGAGGGAAGGGAAGGAAGGACAGTATAGAATGGGAAAATCTGGGAAGTCTCTGACCATTTCTTTGGCTGAACAGTTACGCTTTCCAGAACTTTGCACAAACACATAAACATAATTCAGTCAGCCAATGTGGGTGGTGTGTCTTAGAGCAGGGGAAGATCCCCCCTAAGTATCCACCATTGTTGGGACCTCCCATAACTTGGCCTGACCCCTTGAGTTCAACCCAAAGCCAGGAATTCCAGAAAAGATCCTAGTCTTCTTTGTCTGGCATCAGCCGCAATAACAAAACTTGTTTTAAGACCTAGGACACTGACAAAATAGAAAAGAAAAATGAGCTGATTATACATCTAAAAGTAACATTTTCCCTGGGTGGAATGGGGAGCGGCTAATTCATGGAGCAAAATATCCTAGTATGTGAGAACTGGAGATAGTGGAGGAGAGAGGAGTGGATAAGTTTCCAATTGCTGCTATAACAAATTATCACAAGTGCAGTGACTTAAAACAACATAAAAGTGTTACCTTATAGTTCTGAAGGTCAGTAGGCTGTGTTCTTTCTGGAGGCCCCAGAGGAGGATCTGTTTCCTGTACTTCTTCCAGACACGAGCTATGTGACCCTGAGTAAGCTATTTAATTTCTCCAATCTTAGATGTTTTACTGAAGCAGGAATGCCCACAATTGTTTCACCAATTGGTAAAGATGAGAAATTTCTAAAAAGTCATCAAAGCATTAAAAATTAACTCCATTTCTTCTAATATGTCTTATTTCCACTAATTTAAAAAAATAAGTGCATAGCCACTTGACTCAAAAGTCAGAAGATGTGCACAAATACGTGAAGACAACCCAAGTGCCCCAATGGGGCAGAACTCTGGCAAATATACCGATGGGCTCGAACATACAATTGGAGGATCCTCAAGAACATTTCCTGGTGTTTTAAACATCACCTTTATATTTTAATTTATTTTGTATTATTTCCAGTTTTATTGCGATGTAATTGACCTATGACATTATATGCCATATGACATATAATGCCCCACCCTGCCCCAGTCAGTCTCATGGCAGACCAGAGGACAGCGCCGAGCCTTGTCAGTTTGTGTTCCAACCGCCCAGGGAATGAAGGTACAAAACGAACTGGAAAGCCCAGCCCCCAGTGGCCCCAGCTCTGTGATGTCCATTGCCTGTTCTATCCCACCTCATTCTGCACCTGTCTTCTTCCAGTTCTTCATCAAATGCCTGGAGGATGTACCACTCAACAGTCTAAGGGAACTCTAGGTCCATGGCTAAGATGCCTGGGCTTCTTGAAGCCCCAGAGCAAATGGAGTCCTGGTAGAGTGGTCAAGGGAAGCACCTAGCCTCTAAGGGGCAGGTCACCTGGTAGCTGGCCTCTCCTGGCATCCATGGTCCTTGAGGACCAGCCCCAGCTTCTGCCCAGCTAGGTCCAGTGCAAGGAAACCCCTCACCCACCTCCAAGCTATGTCTCTTCACCTGATCCCCACCCTGGTCATTTCCCAACCCCGACCCAGTGAGGGGACATGACACAACATGTCCTGTTGTTACAGGGCAGAGAGAGGGGCACCCCAGAACCCCCACACCTGCCCATTCTAAATAGGTTCTGCCATCTGCCGCATCAATAAAAAACATACAAGACCTTAAGTGGAAAGAAACTTTAATACAATTAGAAAAGACAGAGAATATAGTTTTAAATCAAGCGCTCAATGTTACCCATCACCCCGTGGGTAAAAGTCCACCCACATGGGATTGGCACAAAGCAGGGCCCGAAAGCCTGCCCCAAGCGTAAAACACCTTTCGGCAGGGACCCATAGAAAAGGGTCAGGAACAGCCAGACAATTCTGGGAGGAAAAGAACAAAATCAAAATCCAGCAACGTTGCTCCTGTCCCCTCCCAAGGGTCTCTCCCCCACGTCTGTCTCAATCAATCCAGACCAGTGCAGCTTCTTCACATGTCTGTCTGCTCCCTGTGCCTCTTCTGGCCTCCACCTGCTGCCTTCCTTCTCCAGTCCCCTCTTCTAGCTTCTCCAACTTCTCTTTCCTGCTCAGCTCCACCCTCCCTTGGGTGGGGCAGGGAGCCTGGAACACTCCCTTTTCCCTGGAGACCCCCCTGCTACACTGTGACTGCTCTGAACTCTGCTCAGGCAAAGGGCTCCCTTTCACATTAGCTTTCTGGACTCATCTTCCCTGGCTCACTGGGCTGACTGCTGGTGCAGAGCCCCCAAGAGCAGGCTTCCCCTGATCCTGGGGAGAAGAACCTATTTTCTAGTTCTGATGTTCTCCAACTCTCTCATTTCTCCTGCTGCCCAAATGTTGAAAAACGACAACCATTTTTCTCAATGGCCTCATCCAAATCTTCATGGGGAACTAAATCTGGTCTCCATAAATGTGTGGTGAGCTTTAAACAGATACTCACAGGGGCATTGCAATAATGTCCACCAGAGAGAGCTCCCAGGGGGCTGGTGACAACTCAGAGTAGATGAGGATGTGGTTTCTACCATCATTCTTCTAAGTACATAAGTGCCTCTGTGAGTGGGGAAAGAATCCCAGCTGTTGATTTTATTTCTCCCTCAACTCAAGTTGGAGACATCTTGCCTCTAAGTCATGAAGATGCAAATTACTAGGACATCTTGTGGGTTTTCCTATTATAAAAGCCACTTGTTTTCATAGTGGTTCAACATTATGCTAGTTGGAAGTTTGAGGTTAAAAAAACAACACGAAACTTGATAAACTAAGCATCCTTTGTATGCAAGTGGAATTTGGTGAAGCTTGAGGACCTCCATCTTTTTTCCTTTCTCCCTGAATTTTACTATTCTCCTGTCCAAATAGCCCCTTGTACTTTTAGCTATGAAGATGATAGTGATGTGATGTCACCTGGTTTTCAGGTCCCAATCTGGCTGGGACAGTCAGTGTGGGGAGGGAGAACCCTGGTCATTGTCATCAGGGTGACCAGAAAGGAAAAGGTCAGCATTCGTTTTCTGGCCCCATGTCTGTGGGACTTTAGTATGAATGTCCTGTTCCCCACTTGCCCCCACCCCCTGTACCTACACTGCAGGAGACTCTTTGGGCTGAGGTTTCTTAACACTTCTTGTGCCGGCCATTTTCTGTGCCACCGCATGAATGGTATACACAGTCAATAAAACACACACAGTTCCTGAACTACTGGATATATTTTAATGAAATTTTAAATGCATAGAGATTAAAGCTTCTAGACTGAGTATGATCGAAGAAATAGCTCCTAATAGTTCCAAATAAATCCACTGTGGCGTGAAAAACTGGAGACTAGATGAACACGTGAATACGTGAATATGTGAGCGGAGCAAAAAGTGTTAACTCAGCCCATTTCAATTCCTTCTTCCCTTGCCTGTGTAGTCAGGCATTACACAAGCCCTTAATTGATCCAAACTGATTACCAAAACTTGGCCCCTTTGTGAAATTTGCTTTGCCACCATTCAGAGGACTTGATACTTGGTCTCTGATTTATTAATAGCTCCTTTTCCAGGAGAGAGATGAGGGCCGGTGAAAGAAAGGGAGGGTAAGACTTAATTTTCGCTTTTTGGGGTGGTTCAACTAAGTCTGCAAAGAGCCCTCACCACCCTTATTGCCCCTGATACTCACTTCGTCTTTGTAATCAAGAACACGGGTGAAGCTTTGCAAGCTGATCAGATTCTGTCCATGTCCAACCTACCAGTGACAGACTAAGGTAGGCAGCAGCCTTTACCTCAGTGGTTCCAGCTGAATGTAGATTGAACTCATACGGGACCTTTCAAAACGTGCCAATGATCAGACCCCATTGCAGATCCACTAGGTGGGAGTCTTTGGGGGTGAGGCCAGGCCATTTTAAAAAAATCCACCGGGTGATTTTCATGTACAGCCAGGGTTGAGAACCTCTGGGCTACTGGTCAAGAGCAGTGGTTCTCAAACTTTAGCACGTACACAAGCCTTTCAGAGCAGTTGTGGGGCTCAAGAAGTTGCATTTTTAACAAGTTCCCAGGTGATTTTGGTGCTGCTAGTTGCAGGCCCAACTTTGAGAAGCATAGGTCAAAACATTTGAGATAAAATCCTAGCTGTGCTGCTAACGCACCATAAATTTGAATAATTTCTTAGTATCATCTCTTTGTGTGCTAGGCAAACATTTTCAGGAAAGGGCCATATCACTAATATTTTCAGCATGGTGGACCTTATGGTCTCCGTTACAATACTTACTCTGCCATCGTATGAAGGCAGCTTAGACAGTGTGTACCCTGCTCCAGTGAATCTCTGCTGAGGTGGCAGCAGGATTTGGCCAACGGGTCATGAGCCCTGCTGTACAGTTTCACTACCAGTGTATCTAAGTGAGTATTTTTGTTTAGCTAATTTGATGTTCTTTGGGCTGTTGGAATCTAAGGATTGATATCATTCATCGGTTCTATAAAATTTGTGGTTATTTTTTTTAATTTTGCCTTCTATGCATTATTTCTAGTCTGTCTTCCTATTCATAAAACTCCGCGTTGGCAATATTTTAGGTCTTATCCTTCATACCTCTTAACCACTTTGATATTTTTACCTCTGTGTTTCTGTATTGCACACACGTCTATTTTTCATTTCTAATAGTACTTTTTGGCTCCTTAAGAAATTTGCCTGATGTTTTTAATAGTCCCTATAGCTTTGTCACATATTCAAATGCCTCGCTTATGTTTTGAAAGATTTTTACATAATCTAATTTCATATTTGGTGTTGATATTGTCAGTGTCTGTGATCTTTGTAGGTCTCATTCTGTGGTTTATGATTTATCTTTATTTTCATACCTGGCAACTTATTTCTTCAAGAGTTTGTGAACTTTGATCCTGAGTTCCTATTCCTTAGAACTTTGTGATAATTCGCCAGGGTCTAGGTACAAATTATGTGTCTGTACTGTCAGCTCAGAGCCTCTCAACCTGGTATTAAATACATTGCTGGCTTTACAGTTGCCCCAGTATGCTGTATGTGTGTGTACTATGAGTCACTATTGGAAATTCTTAGGAGACACTTCTCTCCTGCTTTACCCAGCGTCAAGTTGGAGGCAGGCAATCCCTCTGAGGGGTGGGCTAACTCCTCTGGTTCGGTTCTTTAGGGTTTGCCCTTCAGTGACCTTGGCTTCCTGTGAAGAGTCTCCCAGTCCCCTCCTTACTCTGGACTAGGTCTCCAAGAAGTGGCTCCCGGCGCACCCCGACCACAGCCCCGAAAACCATGCCTCCGGCACTAGCTTCCTTTTCTGGGTCCGTGTTTCTTCGGGTTACTTATTTTGATGCCCCTTCGACCATGCTTAAAAATACTGTTTTCATTAATATCATCACCAGCATTTGAAGTACTTAGAGGTGGTGTCACCCTATTGCTAAGGAAACCAGAAAGGAACCACTTTTTGCTCCCATCCTCGCCTGTCCTTGGAAAAGCTCACAGAATGGGGACTGAATACAGTATTTTTTAATAAATGGATCAATGCTTTTTATTTTGTTCTCAGTATTCTTATTGTTATACTGTCATTATGCTATTGTGCCACAGAAGATAGATTAATAAAGTGTTTTCAGATGAGTCAGGTTAACGGTATAAATCTATTTTATGGACTTTTTAAAAAAGGAATCCTATGGAATTTTCAGATTTATTGTTAGAAGTTCTGAATTTCCCTAGGTGGGTCAGAAGTCCCACAACTATCTGTCATCTTGCTGGGGCACCAATATGACTTAACGACATGGTGAGGCTTAGGAACAGATCACTGGGTTTAATTCATCTTCCCCCTGAGACTCCTCTCCTTGCACTTGCACTACAAAGTCTTTTGAAATGATGAGATTAGAACATGGAATTTTCGTGTGCTTGAAAAATGACTGCCACATAAAAGCCAGATGTTTTGTAAAAGTCGAAGAGGCGGTTAGATTGGGATGTACTGAGGAAGTGCTTAACTGCTGATAGAAATGTGACTCAGGAAGACACCAGCAGCCTGGATAATTTTCCACATTCTTGAGTTGGGGAATTCTGGAAGAATCAACTATGCCATCCCAGGAGGATATCAAGTGCCGATTATAGATTAATAAATAGCTTTTTGAGAAATAAAGTTAGGCAGAAATGCCTCTATTTTAAAGAGTGCACACTTTGGTGGCTTCTTACCAAACAAAACCCACTCTTAACGTGCTTTCCTGCAGTCGAGTTCCTCACCTACTCAGAAGAGTTGAAACTTTATGTCCACATGGAAACCTGCATACAGTATTTCTAGCAGCTTCATTCATAATTGCCCAAAAGTGGAAGCAGGGCCTCCCTGGTGGCGCAACAGGTTAAGCGCAACTCTGTGGAGCTGTGGGCAGCTCTGGCGCCAGTTCGATACCCAGCTGGTGAGATTCCCACAGGGCGCAGCAGACCTCTCCTTCCTCTCCCGCTGCTCCCCTCAGCAGTGTATTTTGGTCGATCTGCCTGTTCTGCTCCCCACTCTGTCTCTGGTGAAACTTCTCACCGCCTCACACCTCTGGCCTGCACCCCAGCTTGTATGCATAAATAAATAAATCTTTAAAAAAAAAGTGGAAGAAACCGAGATGTCCTTCCGTGGGTGAACTGACCTGTGGTCCCTCCAGGCAGTGGAATTTCCTTCAGCAATAAAGAGAAAAGCGATGAAGCCACGGACACACTTGGAGAAACTTCACGTGCTGACCACTCAGTAAAAGTCGCCCATCTGGGAAGGCTACACATGGTGTGATTCCAACCCCGCAGCATTCTGGAAAAGGGGAGAAAAAAAAACCTATGGAGCTAGCAAACAGACCAGTGGTTGCCAGGGGTGAGTGGCGGTCAGAGGTGAGAGGTCACTAGCTGGACACAGAGGGGTTTTAGGGCAGCAAAACTATCTGGTGGACACAGCTCCTAACATATTTGTCTGAACCAACAGAATGCACAGCACCAGGAGGGAACCCCAATGTAAACTGTCCTTGGGGTGATAATGATGTATCTCACAGGGTCCTCAGTCTCACAAACCACCATCTGCTGGGGATGTTGCCAGTAGGGGAGGCCATGTATGTGTAGGGGGGTGGGATGTGGGAATTCCAGACTTTCTGCCCAATTTTGATAGGAATCTAAGATTATTCTTAAAAAAAAAAAAAGTTTAGTACTTATTTGTAAGTCCACAGAATGTCACGCATTCGTGCCTCAGTTGCCTCTTCGGAGTAACTGTTAGAAGGTGGTCCTCAGGAAAGGGGAGTGTCCCAGGACCCCACCCCCACCTCAAGCCAGAGAGATCCAAGACACCGAGGACTACGAATCCCAGAATGCCATCATCACCCATCACCAAAGGAAGAATGCTGAGGACTGAGGGTGGAGTTAAGAAATGGTTTTAGGGATTTAAATACCTGACCTGTGAGCTTGGAGGGGGCGTGATTACTCGAGGTTGTGGATCGCCAGGTTTTTGAGTGGGCCATAAGATTCCAGCTCAGCGGAACTGGTAGAACGCATTCACCAAGATATTCTTTATCTTTTTCCTTTTTCCTTTCCCTTTTTGTAAATAAACCCTTTTATTAATTTTATTGTGTGTGTCTGCAGTTGTCTTTTAAGTTCCTTTTAAGCACACAGGAGAGAACCCAGACAGGCACCCCATTTATATCGGGGCTGCCCTGCAACATAACTGCTACCCCAGGAGAAAAACAACCCACTTAACTTGACTCTCAAGGCTTGGGTCGAAGTGCCTGCCCCTCTGTGTGGCCCTGACTAGCTGGGGTCCCGGGAGGGAGGCCTGAGACCTGGAATTTCAGGGCTTGGGGAGCAGAGTGGAGTTCTTCCCAGTTCCTGGGACTCACCTCTGTGCAGGGGGTGGGGGGTGGGGAGAAGGGAATCCCAGCCTCGAGGGAACTTCCTGTCTTCCCAAGTGCTGCAGGTGACGATTTGGGAAAGTCAGCGTGATGGGCAGGAAGCCCTGGGCGTGAGGAGTGCACTGGGTGAGGGAAGGTCCATCTCTGGCCTCTTGATGCTTAGCACAAAGCAGCACCTCCACCCAGATGCACACTGACTCGGACAAGACAAAATGCACAAATGCAAGACCAAAACCAGGTGCTGACAGGTGGGTGGGCGTGGAGGGAAACACGCGTGCTCGCCTCCGCCTTGCCCGGTGGTTGTGCGTCGCAGGTTCTGAGCTCTCTCTGCCGCAGAGACACGCCCGATGATGAGGCAGTGTGCCGCTCGGGAGGCTCAGCGGTCGCTGCTGATAAACATGTTCTCTCCTAGCCTGGGGAGCTGACGGTTCTGACACGGGTCCCCTGGGACAGGAACAGCCTTCCAGAACACCCGCCCTCCCTCCTCCACCAGGGGCTGCTGTGCTGGAGCTCTGCTACCGCTCAGCTCTGGGCCTGGGTTCCGCGACCCCACACGTGTGCTGACGTCCATCTGTGCGGCCTCCTGGCCCCAGGTCTTCAGTGCCCCAGGCCCCTGTCAGTTAAGCTGTCAGGTGATGACATGCACTTTCCCTGTGGGGCCTTGGTGGGCAAGAAGGTGCTGGGGCTGCTGGAGGTGTCAGCCATGGTTGGGTCAGAGGTGGGTTTGTTGCTCGCTGGCCCCAGCAGCCCTGCCCTGCTGACAGGGAGCCTGGAGCCTCGGGCCCCACTTGCGCAAGCGGCTGGCCTCGGAGCTTGGGGTGGGAAGGCGTTTGCAGCTGGCCGCCCCCTGCCTGGGGCTGCACTGGAGGAGCCTTGCTAAGTGGAAACAGGTCCATTTGGAGGTCGGCAGATGGGCTTGACTGCATGTGGTAAAAGAGCGCCACGGAGGGTTCAGCCCAAGCCAGAATTAACCCAAATAACACCTTTTAAGTTTGACAGAGCTGAAAAACTCTTTTTGAAAGACTTCTGGTACTAATAGACAGCTTCAAAAAGCAACCTAGAAACACTTGTGTTAAGAAGCATCGGGCTAAGAGGCACCCAGTGCTCCGATTCTTTCAAAATCCACTGTTTTTGAAAATAATTGAATGATGTGCTTTTAAAATCATTTCACCGTGGGCCTCCTTGGTGGCACAGCGGTTGAGCGCTGCGCTGTGCAGCTGTCGGCAGTGTGCGATGCGGGTTCAACGCCCGGCCGGGGAGAATCCCACATGGTGCGGCAGACCTCTCCTGCCTCGCCCGCTGCTCCCCTCAGCAGTGTATTTCTGATCTGCCTGTTCTGCTCCCTACTCTGTCGCTGGTGAACCCTCTCACCGCCCCATGACTCTGGCTTATACGCCAGCTTGTATGTATAAATAAATAAATCTTTAAAAAAAAATCATTTCACTGAACAGGGCGGCAGTTGTGCTGAAACAGTGACTGCAAAGACTTCGAGGCGGACCCCTGGCTGGGGAGACGACACCCCCCAGGGCCAAGGGACTGAGCAGGTGTGACTCATCAGGGCCAGAGGTGGGGGAGAGGATCTGTGCTTCCTGGGGGTCTGCTGTAATGACAAAGGTCCCGTGGGAAGGGCTGGGGGTCAGAATCTGCAAAGATGCGTCAGCAGCGGCCAAGGCTGGAGGACTGTGCTGGCCCCTTCCCTCCTTCCTTCCTTCCCTCCCTTCATCCTTTTTTCCTTCTTCCCAAATAAACTAGAAATAGATAAAACAAACCAAAAAAAGTTAACATTTGTTCATGCTAAACTGTGGGAATATGGACATTTTAAGTTACTCCTTTATTTTACTATAACTTTTAGATCTCAGCGGGCAGAAGCCCACCCAAACAAAAAGCTTAGTATTTATACAATAAAATCGTAAACGATAAGACATAAATAAGGGGAGTAAAGGGAGTCGTGAACCAACGCGGGAGGGGGCTACACTGGTGTGGGGGTTCCAGAGAGCTGGCAGCCTCCTGGCACCAAGCACACTTCTCAGGGTGGGCGGCGCCCTCTGGCTTTGGATAAGAAGGAGCCGGAGTGGCGCTCTGCCACCTGTTGTTTTCACGTCCTGATCAATGGTCTCCGGCCCCTTAAAAGGCTCTGGTAGGGTATCAGCGTCCTGTTGCAGTAACTGACCCGCTGACCTGAAGCAAGTTCTTCTATTTTTCAGCAGCTCAAGCTATCAAGGGAAATTCTTCTTTCTGTTTGAGGTCGGCTTTATCCCACAGCTCCATTTCTTCCTTCTGGAGCAACAGAGAGGAGCCCAGGGTCCCTTTAGTTATCCTGTCCCGAAGTTTACATTTAAAAATAGAAAGGGCGCTTTGCATAAACGCAAACACTGAGCATCGCCTGCGGGCAGGACCAGAGCGCTTTTAAAATGGTTCACCGGTGAATCGGTGGTGGGCAACCTACGGGGAATACACAGTAATGTAGAAGACATAAATAATAAAAATACATATATTTAAAAATAAATAAATAAAATACTCTTTGATAACCCCGAAGAGACTAACTTGAGCCCAGAGAGGGCTCAGCCGCTCTCACCTAGCCGATTTTTCTCTGGGCTTGGAGGCAAAAGAGTCCTCCCTGGGAGGGAGAAGTACATAATTGATGAGCGGCCCTTATCAGCCTTGAAAGGGCAAAGACACAAAGGGGAACCGGATGCCTGCTTAAGAACCGATACCTCAGCGGACAGAAAAGGAAGCCACATTATCTCCTTATTAATGCCATTGAATATTTTATGGGAGTAACAATGCCTTGTCCATCTCAATGCCAATGTGGGCTAACAAAAAGATGCAAAAGCTGACTTGGATGGTTTATCTCAAAAGACCTCTTAAAGTTTATCTTAAAGACCTTTGGTGACATGTCCCCCACTGGGGATTGGGGGGTGTGTGGTCTTTATGGGTTAGTTTCTTTTTCTCCTGCTTGAAAAATGACCAGTGGGCAAGAGCCGCTGTTGGCTCTCAGGGAGAGGTTATGGGTTGATGTTCTGTTACCTGGGATGTTGGGGTAAGATGGGAACGGGAAGGGAGGAAATCAAAGCTAGAGTTCCCACTGCTAGTCATAGAATAGGGATTCGAACTCGGCTTTCTGGAACTCAAAGTATATTTAATTTTGTTTTGTTTTGTTTTGTTTTAAACCTCACCACCTCACATAGACTGTGAAGCCATCAATAGCAATACTGAAAATAGCAGGACATCAATAACAATACTGAATGACTGTATCAACCAATCAAAACAGAGGACTGTCGCTAGGCCTTGTGGGTATATCCCGCAGGCTATCCGCCTCTCCAGCACCTCTACCAGTCAGGCTCGGAGAAGCGTTGACGTGTCGCTCTAGTCCAGGTAATGGTTGTCTTTGCCATTTTTGAGAAAATGACTTTATCTCACTTTAGCTCTCCATGAAATGATAGGTTTTAAACCACTTCCTTTTTAAGCCATGGTTTGGAAAGCATTTCCATCTGACTCCAAAGGTCTTCGTGGGGGGACCTGAATTAAGAGAGGGTATAAGCATCCTTTAGCCCTTGCCTTATGGCCCCTGTGCCCATGGTTCTCTCTTTGGAGAATGTTCTGTTCTCGAATTCCCACCCCCAATCTCCACCTTTCCAGCTTACATCAGTCATTTCTAACATGGCTTCCAGTATGCCACCTTCTTTCCCATTCTTATTAGATTCCATCTGTCTTCCTGTCAGCTGTGAGTCCACTTTCTAATCTTCATAATCTAATCTTCAATTGGTAGTTCCCTGACAGCGTCCTAAATTTGGGGGTGCTATGACTCCCCTAGGATAGAAAACAGTTATTTCACAACCTTTCCCTCACCATCTCCCTCCCCTCCCCACCCCAATTGCTCTGTGTTTATTTGTTTTTGACTAGAGTGAATTTAAATCATTTTTGTTTGGAGGATTTCGAAACACTCACTGACATTTTTGGAGATACAATGGAGAAAGATTGAAGTGACAATGAAAACCTAGGGGCCAGGCAACATCTCAGGAGTTTGTGGGGCTTTCTGTTTAGTTGTGCAAACTCAGTCCAGGGGGATGGAGATATGAGTGCTTCAGGGAATCATTTTGCTGATTGCCAAAAAGCAGTGGTGTTGAATGACTGGAGAGACCACAGAATTACATTTCTCCACTCAGCACTGGGAGAAATATAATGGGAAAGTAGATCACTATTTGCATCACCTGGGCCCACCATAGCTAGAGAAAAAGAGTTCCAACCCAGTCACTCATATTCAAGGAATTAACTCATTGTGAGTGCCTTTCTTGGTCTTTCTGCTCTCTTTGGATTCAACCACATAATAGCTGAAATTAAAAGGTTCAGATTGCTTGCTCCTTAGTCTGTTATCCCTTGCATTGTTCAGATTTAGGAGAGAAAAGCAAGCAGGAAGGTTCTGGATTGGGGTTGCCATGGACTTATATTTAGAGGTATCTTTTAGCATTTCAGGTACTTGAGGACTGACTGTTTTCTTAAACTTTCTGGGTCAGAAACTCACTTAAGAAGTTTGCGCTCCAACACTCAAACCTCAATCATTATAAAAACGTCCTGGAAATGTTTTCAATATTTTCAAGCTGAAAATATGCCCATATATTTTAAACAACCCAAAAGGGATGAAGAATGGGGGACTAGCCATGCTGGGTGAGCCTGTGTGAAGGTCCAAGTGGGAGTATGCCAATATCAAATTATTGGATGGGATTTCTGAGCAAGAATCAAGTATTTTAGTTCTCCAGCATTTGTGGAAATTATTTTAACAGGGAGCTGTGGTGGCACTAAGACAATGATTTATTTTCTCCAAGTCTACATTAAGAAATTATAGGGTTCCATGTTTACTTTCTAGTTAAAAATGTAATCTTTTACCTTATCTAGGAGAGTCCAACCTAGAGCTCTTGTTTTTAAATAGCAGAAAGTCTTGAAGACCCAGGGAAGTACTTAACAATAGATCAGTGATTTCCATCCCTAAATGATTTCTTTAAATGAGTATATAAATTATAAGCCAGAAGGAGACATGAAGGAGAAGAACAGAGGGTTTATTTGGAGAGTACCACAAATAATTACAAGTGATGGGAACAGAGAAGAAAATAAGACTCGTTGATTGGAAACATCAGGATGAACTGGCATTGATTTTGCTGTACAAGATGAAATTTGTTTTCAAATTTTCTTCCAACAGATGCATAGCATGGGAAGAGGAGTATTCAATCCTATCCCAGGTTCGAATTTAAGTTTGGAAATGAAATTAAGGAAAGTACGCCTCATTTCACAGAAACCAAGCAACTTTCTGACTGTTCTTATATAAGGCAGCTCAGAGAAAACCGACTTGATTATCCTGTATCTGAGGCCCAGAGAAATTGTTCCCTTGGTTTCGAGTTCTAGTTTTGACTTACCACTGCATTCCGATACTTGCCCCTGTGAATCTTTGCATGTTCTGTTACAATCTGGTCTTAGTTAATCATCCCTGATTAAAACAAACAAACAAACAAACAAACAAACAAACAAGAGTTTCTGTAAAGCCCTTGCTTGCTGTATGACCACGAATATGAAGCTCACATTCTGCCTCAGCGACATGGCAACTGTTCACTCTCCTTCAGGGCCCTAGGAACTGGCATAAATACAAAAGTCACACGAATATTCTGTTTCTCCTTTTAAATGAAGAGTTGGTTCTCATCATCAAGTATGTGCCCCTACCACATCCCAACTCATCCTCAGCCCAGCCTGGACCCCCTTGGAAGACTGTAGAAGGCAGGTACCATGGAGAATTGTGTTTGGGCTAACTGATGCCCCCCCTCTGGGAAGAGTTCCCCAGCCATGCCTGGCACAGCCTCCACTCAACATGTAGTTTCATGATGGATAAGCCCTCCTGGGTTCTCTCTTCCCCTTCCTCCCTTCCCTTGGAAAAGAAGACAAGGCTCTCCTCTCAAGGACGGTCCACCCACCCGTCTTTCCTCTAGAACATCGTCCTTCCTTCCCTAGTTTTCTCCCTAGATAGAGCCTTTAACTTCTTCCTCTTGCTCTCAGCATCAATCCCCCGCCCCCAATTCTAGTTCTTACCTTCCCCATCCCCGCCTTGCTCCACACCAAAAATGGAGAACTTGCCTTTCTCGAGAGCAGAGGCTCTCACAAGATGAGCGGGAGTCATGGGAGAAATGACTTTGGGCAAGCACTTTGAAGGGTTCTTGAGATGTTTTGATCTTAGCTGCCAACCTTGAAAAAAAGAGAGATTTCAGGTAAAAACCAGTTACATGCTCAGAGCCTATCGTGACTCCCTGTCCTATATCATCGCATCGGACCCTTTCCCCGTGTTACTAAAGATTTGCCTGCAGCGTAATCTCGTACGTAGCATTCTCCTGTCTAAGTCGCCGCTTAGGTCATCACCTACTGTTGGATATTTAGGTGGTTTGGTTTTCTCCTCTTATCGGTGACAGAGCGATGAGCGCCCAGCCTTGCCTAGACAGCTCTCACCTGTCCATGAGTGTTTCCTTGATAAATGTCTAGAAATGGGACTGTTGAGTCCACAGTACAATATTCACTTGACTCTCGCTACTTATTGTCAACTTATTCACTAGCATCACTTCCCCACTCAAAGCATAGAGGAGACCTTCTTTCACCAAAACCACACCAACTGGAATATATTTCCTTATGGTTTGGCAGCTCAACAGTGACAACACTTAGGATTCAACAGTAACGTGCCAATAGGCACTTAGGAAAATGTGGGGGAGAGTAGAAGAAATCTCTGAGAGAGCGTAACAGCTGCTTTACGGTGGAGAATGAGACTAGAGAAGTCAGCAGTTTGCCCAAAGTTACAGATAATCAGCAGGTGTCTTGTGGACAGCGGACTCAGCCATCACCAGCCTGGCCAACCCGACAACCGGCTCTGGTCAGCGTCTAGTCAACGCATTCACAGTTGTCCCAGGCGCTCTTGATGGCCTCCTGCCCTTCCGGGTCAAAGCATTGTGTTTAGGCGGCTGCAGTGCTGGTGGTGACGGATCAGGATGACTAGAAGTTTCCTGGGACAGGGCCTTCGCCTTGTTTTTCGATGTCAGTCCTGAGTTTGGTCAAACTTGCTGATAATGAGCCTTGTCTGGGGCCCAGAGCAGGTGGTCTTCTTGAAGGAGAGCACGTTCAGCAGCGTCACCTTAAATTCCAGGTGCACGACTAGGTGGCTCTTGAAGTCTCCTGGGGCCACCTGGGAGGGTCTCTCTTCTCCCCGACTTCCTTGCTACCATCTCTCCTTCTCGGAGCTTTTGTTCTACTTCTTGTGTCTATTTTAGCGTCTCTACTTTTCCTTCCAGCCTTAAATAGATGGCACAAATCTCAGCTCACGCACCGAGAAATGGTCATTATTTTAACTGATTTTCCATTCTGCTTCAAGCACTTATTTTGCCATTTGGTGGAGACTGAAATGTGTGTGAATTCGGGGGTCATCTCTGCTCCTTCACTGGGCAGATGAATTCTGTTCACAAGGTTCACGCCTCCTCAACAGAAGTTGTGTTTCTTACACCTCTAGAAAACTCCAGAGCCTGACAAATGCTTGGTGGGAAGAGCGCCGGTACCCAATGGTGATGGGAGGTGGGCGCAGGCGCATCCTAGGACTGAGATAGCACTTTAGGTCATGGACGTGCTGGGAAAACATCCCCATTAATAAACACCCAGGCCAACGCTCTGGTTCCTTCACCTATTGGTCATTTTCCAGCTAAACCTAAGCTTGTGGTTGATTTCTCACTTCATCCCACTGTGGTCAGGAAAGATGCTCGATATAATTTCAGTCTTCCTAGATTCGAGATTTGTTTCCCATCCCAACATATGGGCCTTCCTTGAGAATGTTCTGGTGCCTTTGGGTGAAAGGTTCCGTATACATCAACGGAGTCCATTTGATCTAATGTTTCATTTAAGGCCTGGGACTGTTAGCGTGACTACTGGTTTTCCTGGGGTGTCTACAATGTGATGGAATCATCCTGCACATGTCTAAAGCTCACCAGCCAAATAGCAGGCATGTACTGAGGACCTGATGTAGCCCTAGCGCTGGGCTTGGAGCACTGGAGAATGGAAGGAAATTAAGATGTTTTGGGAGAGTGCTTGTCTCCCAAAGACTTTACCATCTAGTTGGGAAGACAGGACACACATACCCCAAATAACAAGAGGGCAGGGGCTCAGTTACACAGCAGAGACCCAAAAAGCAGCTAAAGAATTAGGAGATGAGACATTCCTAGAGGAATTAATGAAAGTTCCACAGAGGTGATGGGACCTGGGTGGGATCTTAGACACCTAGTTGGCAGAGACCTTGCATCCTCCCAGGGGCTGGGCACGAACAACACTGTTCACCACTACATGTGCTAAATCTGACTCCCTGCTTATTATTTGCATAAGCCTATTGATATTGCTCTTCAAATACCACTTTCCCAACCAGTAACATAAAACTAGGAATTTACACATTTTTTAATTCCCTGCTACTGAAATATTGATGACAGACTTCTTTAATCCAATTTTCCTAGTCATTCAATTAAAATCACAAGGCTATTATGTTGGATTCTTTTACATGCTTTCAAAACTTGGAATATTATCACAGCAATAGTGAGGCTTTATTACAATTACTCTTCAAACAATGATAAAAGTTCTAGTATCGGGGACCTAACTTTTTTCCTTTATTATCTTTATATTTATTTTCATTTTTATCCAGAAAAGATGCTTGACATAATTTCAATCTTCCCAGGAGTACGATTAATTTTCAGCTCCAAAGGCAAAGTGTCTTCCCAGTCCAGGTCTACACAGCTGACTCTGCTTATGAAATAGTGTGTGGTTTCAACTGTCAAAGGGATTCAGTTTTGAACGTCCAGGCCTTGTACCTTCTAATAATTGAATTTTGATTTATGTGTTTGACTGTCTTCTCTTCACCCTTCTCCACTCTACCTTTTCCTCTACTGTTCTTCCTGCCCTGGTGACGCTGTTGTGTTAATTTAGCCCTTGAATCACCACAAGTCCTTGTCCCACGAAGCCATAATTCAGACATTTTAGATAAATAAGCAGAGAGAAACAAACTTTGTTTAAGAAAGTAAAGTTTATTTAAAGGAAGAAAGTGAGGACTCCCAGGTACACTGTTCTTGGTGGGGGGGGCAAGGAAGTCGCTGTGGGCTCGTGTCTAGGGGTATTTAAACCTTTTTTCCCCTCTGTTCTAAAATCTCATCATCCTGTTTTGTGATTGGCTCTCTCTCCCAGTGGCCTTGCTCCTTTGGGCAGATGTGCCCATTTTCCCAGCTCTTATCTTAGAGTTTCTCTTTTTACCTCCCCTGTCCAAGGTCTCCTAAAATTTGCTATCCCAATTAGCCTCAAATTTTAGCCTTAAAATTAACTGCCCTTATTTGCCCTCCTGGATTTCTCTGTCCTTATCTCAGAAGCTGTTTTAACTTTCCCAGGGTCCCTGGCTGCACTGTCCCTGAAGCTGTCTGGTTAACCCTACCTTGCCGTGGGACTCAGTGGGGGCCTGGTCTTCACAGCCTCCAGGAGGGTTCTTGAGGGCTCTGACTTCTGGTTGGGTTCAGTTATTGGGGTGCCCAACGTGAGAGCAGAAGCGCAGTTGTGAGGCACCATGGTCTGACCCTATAGTCGTGGCCTCTGATGGCTGGGTCACAAAATCCCCAGATTTAGAAAACACCAAATGCAGGCTGTGTCTCCCCCAGACACTCTCAAGGTGGCCTCCCCTCCCGTGTTCTGGAATCTCTCCTGCTCTCGCCTTGTCAGGGGAAGGAGAGGTCATCACAGTCCACCTGCTGGTTCTGGGGCTTTACTGAGCTTTGCAATGACCTGCTCCTTGAGGGGCGCCATTTGCCACAGTGCCGCGTCCTGCTGGGCACCTGACTGTGGATTTGGCAGAGAGAGGCACTTGGATGCTCTGGCTACCCCCGAGTGCTAGTCCTCCTGGGCAGAGGGGACCTCAGGGGCGTGCACGGCCTTTGCGAGATAATGTCCAGTTGGTCACTATGGTGCAGACGACTGACCTTAGCAGCGGGCTTGTCCCTCAGCAGTGAGGGGAAAGACATCCGAGATGACAAGCTTGGTTTGGGGACCAAGATAATCCCCAAGGTGAGCATTTCATCTTCCAGGGTTGCCGTGGACAACGAACAACTTGCACTGAAGGCATCTAAATCCAAGCCCTTCGGGTCGGCAGCGCCGCCACAGCCCCGGGCCCTGCAAGCACCACTCTTTCTTGCTGAGTGGGCATGGTTGCCATTGTTGCCTGGATTCAGCTCACCCAGGGAGCTGGCGACTCGCAGGCTTGTCTGCAGAGGAGAGCTGGAGCCCCGAGGTCTCTGTGCAGCTAAGTCCGGCAGGACCTTGTCTTTGCTTCGACCCCCGTCACCTGGGAAGCCTGTTTCTCAGAGCGCCTCCACCGGTGCATTCAGGTGAAAACAATTTTGTTTTCTGGGTGCTCACCCCTCTGGACCGTATGACTTGGGCCCCAGTAGAAAAGTGATTTTCATCATGCCCTGGCCCGCGGAATCAATAACAAGATATTGCGATTAAAACCATAACAGCTCCAGCTGTGTGTGGCAAAGAAAAAAAGAAGGAAACCCCCCCCACCCCACCCCAGGGCTGTTCTCTGTCCTGCCCAGCTCCCCTCTGCTCTGTGGCCAGAATTCATGTGAGGCCTAGCCAGCCGGCCTGGGGACAGGCCCTGCCCCTCCCTTATGTGCTTTTGGGGTGATAGTTACCAACACAACAGAGATTTGGTATAATGAAGACAACTCAGTTTTTATGACCACACCTTTTCTGCAATCCTGGAGGTGACGTTATCAGCCAGCAACGAGAGATTATATTAAAAGTTGGAAGACAGTAATTAAACATCATGCCATATGTTCATCTCTGGAGTCACAGTTTGCTGGGTGTTTGTCATACCCTGTCTCATTTAAGTGGAGGAAGACTCTGAAATAGCCCCGTAGTATAGCCTCAGGCAGGGCCTGAATGTGGACAGAGAGATCTGTGGAAAAACCCCAGCAGAGAGTCTGTCGCCATCAAGAACTGAGGGCCAAGAGGGTCCTTTCACTTGGCGATTTTAAGGCCAAGAAATGGTATGTGGTCAGGATGCAGCCAACATTGGTTGGAAGAACTTGAGGGAGATTCTAATTTATCAGATGGGAGGTTAAAATTCGGAGTGGTGATGTCCAGTCGTCTTGAGGACAAGCACTCTAAATGTAGATCAATGGCCAGGACTGTTGGTGAAGGATGTAACCCATCATTACCTGAGGTCACCGTGTCCCCAGGAACCCTGCTCCCTCAAAGAAGGCTCAGTGTGCTTCTCCAGCATGTCACGTGACCAGGGGAGAAGACAGGATCCCCAGTACTTGTAAAGAGGCATTTCTTTGGGTTGGAGGGCTGGAAAACAGATTAGAGCAAAATCATGCCTGATCAGCTTGTTAGAGCTTGACATAGCATGGTGGATGTAATTTCCAACCTTTCCACAGAGCCTCTGTCTTGTCAGTGGCAACTGTGAAGCATTGATATTCTGTAACACTGGTGAGGACATAAAGCCATAAAGGGGGAACTGGGTTAGGGGCAACATGGTGGCCTAGAGAGGCGAAATCTCCACTCAGTTCTTTGGCACTCCCTCAGTGGAGAAGGTCCTAGGGGGGTGCCACTTGGTAAGGATCCAGAAGAAACAGAGAAACATGGGTTGGTTTTTAGTAGTAGTAACAGTGACGCTCACATTCATAATTCTTTATGAGTGTCTGCTCTGTGTCAGGCCAGCGCCAGGGGCCTTGCACCTGGAATCCTAACCCTACTGTTACACAGACGAGGCAAGGGAGACTTAGAGAGGGCACCAGAGTCTGCACTTTCAGTAACATATTACCTCGATAGGGCTACCTGACAAAATGCCACAGAGCGGGTGGCTTAAACATCAGAAGTACGCTTTCTCAGTTCTGGAGCTGGAAGTCCAAGATCAAGGTGCTGGCAGGGTGAGTTTCTTCTGAGGCCTCTCCTGGGTTTGTGGACGGCCGCCTTCTTGCTGCATCCTCACGAGACCTCCCCTCCCAGTGTGAGAATCCCAGGGTCTCTGGGTCCTCATGTCCTCTTCTTCTAGGGATCAGTCAGATGGGATCTGCCCTCCACCCAAGGCTTACTCATTGACTTAATAACCTCTTCAAAGCCCTTATCTCCAAAAAAAGTTGTATTCTGAGGTCCTGGAATGGTTCAACATGTGAATGCTGGAAGACAGCCCAAAGCTGATGAAGTAGCGGGAGATGTGCGATCAGTGTGGTCTTGAGTCTATCAATCCCCCACCCCTTGGACGCAGGGAAGGTGTACCTTCATAATGCCAGGCCTGGGGGGGCAGATGGGGTGCATGTGGGAGGTCAAAGGGTGAGGACTTCCATGTGCGTCATGAGAGGGAGTGCGTGTCTCTGTCTCCCGGCCCCCCCAAGCCCCCCTCCATGAAATCTTGTCTTTTCTATAGATCAAAAGTGCTGGGTTCATGCCCTTCACTCTGGGGTCTCAGATACAGCACAGGGACAGACCCGCCCGCTCCCCACCCTGGGGCCAGACCAGGGCCAGTGGAGACTATTCCAAACCCAACATCATTCCACAGCACATAGTTGAGGTGGGGTGTGTGGAATGGGGCTGAGGTTACTTGAATTCTTTTCGAGGCTGACATCTCTGCAACCCTAGGCACAAAAACCCCTCTCTCTGCATTCAATTTGTAGCAAAGTAAACAATTTGTCGCAAGTAAACAGGGAGCCCATTGTGCCCTTATTCTGTGGCCTGAGCTTCAAAAAGACCTTTTGTTCTAAAGGCTATTTTAAAATTCTTCATTAACTATCAGAAGTTATTTTAAAAACTCTTCCCCAGACACCAAATACCTCTCATAGGTATATTATAAAAATCACCCAAATCTCACAAACTTTAGGAATAACAAGGATTGGCAATTGGTGGCCTGTCTGGTCAGGTGCGATTTATGGAATGAACTTCGGACACTGCCTTGCACAAAACCAGGGGGCACCCTTCCTTCTGGTGAAGCTGAATCATGCTCCAGTTGCAATGTGGGGGGTACACGTGGGTCAGGCAGCAAGAAGGAGGTGCGTGAGCAGGGCTGAGGAGACCGGGAATGTCTGCTGGCCCTGAAAGGGGGGCTGAGGGCTGGGCCCTGGCATCGTCCTGTGCTGTCCCAGCAGCCCGTGTCCTGTTGTAGGGTCAGAGTGTCCACTCTGTCATAGAGCTTTTGGGCCAAAGGTCGATTTCATGGGAGCGGCTGTGAGGCGGCTGGAGGCAGCTCTTAAGACTTTTCCCTTGAAGCCTCTCTGAGAGGGCGCCTCCCTCCCAGCACTGAGGAGACCTGCTCTCCTGCTCCTGTTCAGCGGAGAAGGCAGAGCTGAAACCTGCCTATCTATCTAAACTGGATTTCCCATTATTAAACTCCCTCCACGGGCCGCCCTCTCCCCTTCCTCACACCCTGCAGCGTCCCGTCCCAGCTGAGCGATCTAAGATGGCGTCTGAAGCCACGAGGGTGGTCTCCTCGGTCAGGCCCAGTCTCTCCTTTCTCTATAGGGGGTCCACATGTTAGTGTTAAATTTCTTTTTGTCTTTTTCCTTCCATTGGCCTTTCTGATGCTTGTGTGTATTTGCTAGCCTAGGAGAACCCAGAGGGGGGCAGGATGATTTTCCTTTGTGCCCTGACACTCTCAAACCATTGCTGTGACCCCCAAATGTCCCCACAATGATGTAAAAGTGATAGCTCATGCCCCATCACCCCCGGTCCGCAGGCCCTCAAGGTTGGCCCTCAGCTTGCCGTTCCTCAGAGGTGGTGCAACATCACTTGAGCCAGAAGAACCCCCCGCATTGCCGTAAACAGTCCCACTACTCCTCAGGGGCTTAGCCAAGCTCCTGTTGCCTCCCACCCACGGGCCCCCCAGCAGCAAAGGAGGGGTAGAGTCTCCTGAGCCTCCCCTCCTGGTGCAGAGGAGGCCTGCAGGAAGTGAGGGGCTGTGCTGGGGGTGTCTTGCGGCTCTTGCCCCCTTGAGTTTCCACAGTGAGGGCTGGGCTGTGCACCTGGTGCCATTTCCTCCCATTACAGTGCAAACACACTAGTGCTTGATCTGTGACCTGTTCCAGGGGGCCACGGCAGAGACTTTCCTCTGAGCAGACTTTGGCGGGAGGCAGGGAAGACCCTAGGCTGTCCTCGAGGTGGTGATGGGGGTGGGAGGGTGCTGTGGACCAGCGGAAGGTGGGCTAGAAGCAGCGAGATGCAGAGAGGAGCCACGACATTTGCATGGACACAATATTGCCTCCATCTGGCCTGGCTCGTCGCATCTGAACGATTTTGACATTCTCCAGAAGACTTCAGATGGTGACCAAAGACTTCTCCAGATGCTCAGAAGTTGTACTTCCAAACATCATTCTTGGCTCTTCCAGAACCACAAGTAATTGATGACACCCCCTGCCTTTTCCACATCCCAGCCCTGCCAGCGCCCAGAGAGATCAATTTTCTTGTTTGGAGACTCCTTCACTCCAGTCTTTGCAGGAACCTCAGGTGGGGCCGAGGCAGAGGCAGCGTGCGGGCGACCAGCCCGGTGGCCTGGTCCTGCTCAGGCCCCGTGAGAGGCCAGTGTCTGCGTGGTGATGAGTGGGCCCTCCACGAGGGCTTGGACACTCTCAGCCACCTTTTGTTTTCTGCAGGGAGGTCTTGAGAACGTGCTTCTGGCTCAACATTTTCCACATGACTGGTGGCATTTGAAGCTTTGCAATCCCAGAAGGCAAATTTGGGGTTGGCTTTGTTTCTCATTGATTCAGGTGGAATAATGAGGCTCTTTCTGCCAGGAATGTCAGTGTGTGGTTGGCAAGTTGGCATTTTTCTGTAAGGAGGCAGGGGAGCTGGTGGGTAAGGATCAAGGTACTCGGTGCCAACAGCCAAAAGGTTGCCTCAGGGTATCTCATCCTTAGCGAGACAGAGACAGGGTGCCATGGGGAGGGCTGACAGAGGGAGTCCTCTCGGAGTCAGAGATGCTTTGCACAGTCGCCTAAGGCCACCTGAGGGCCCGGGGCTGGGCTGGGCTGGGCTGGGCTGGGATTCATCTTTCATTTCTGCAGCTGTGAGGACAGCTTGGCCTCTGCCAAAGCCTCTTGTCCCATTTTTCATTTGCTTCATTGGGACATTTCCGGAACCAAATATATTCAAGTAGTCCTCAGCCTCAGGAGGTAATTGAATATCCAAATGTTGGTTCTTCCATCGTCCGATGACCAGAACCAGCTGAAATGCCCAATTTTGCAAAACTTTACCCCCTAGTCCCTAATTATCTCCTCCAATTCTGATGTCTTCACAGCCTCTTCTTATTGAGGTGTTGGAGGCCCACATAGATTCTGGGTTGGAGGCCCATAAAAATTCTGGGAATTTTTATGATAAATTCCATTCTAGATGCAGTAGAGTTCTTTGGTGAAATCACTTCCTCCCTGGGCATTTTGTTCTACTGTACTTTGACATGGATTCCAAAGTCTGCATCTTGCAGAAGTCTGGTTATTGTTGTAATCGGTATTTTGAAATGGACACTTTGCTGAGTCCTTGGAGCTAAGCCTGGAGATAAACATGGGTGCTCAGGGGCCTTGAGATCCGCGCTCACAGCTAGCTGGTCCTTGCATGCCTGGAGAGCAGAGCCAGACTAAACAGAGAGCTGGCACGCCCGCCCTGGGCCAGCACTTTGGGTTCTTTGTCAACTGGGCAGGAGTGCAAGCCCTTGAAGACATTCTGCACGGAAAGCCTGCTTCTTTACGGCCTTTGGCTTGCACTGGCAGCGCTGGCAGCCTGGCCTTGAGCTGCCCTGGGGTGCCTTCATATTTCATCCTTTGAGCCTCTGGGGTCTTTGCTCCATCTGTCTATCTCAGGGAACAGCAGGGAGGGGTGACCCTTAGTCTTCTTTCTTGCCTTCTGGGATTGAGAGGAGGCATTGGAGTTAAGAATCTCAAGTTGACCAGTCTCTGGCCAGATAGGTGCAGGGGCAGTGGGAGAGGTGGGCTCCGGGGTGGCGAAGAGAGGAGAGCAGTGTGTGTTTATAGCCTGGTGCTATCGGTGTATCTGGTGTTGCTCAGACTCAGCGAGTACCTGGGAAATTCTAAACTTATACCCCACCAGGTACCTCTAGACATACAAATGCATTCGCTGTGCAGCCACATACGATGACTGGAAACCATCCAATATGGCAGCATCCCAGCCAGAAGTATCCCCTAGCCCTATAGGCCCGTCTCCTGGGTGGCGGACCCTACCATTCCACCTGTAGGGGTCCCTGCTTCCTTCTTCCCTGCGACTGCTCCTGCTGGCTTCCCTTAAAATGTCCTGTGCCCCGGCCCCCCACCAGAAAGTCACCAGAAAAGAGGGAGGAAATCTTTCTGTTCAAGGAGTTCCCTTTTCGAGTTCTCTCTTTGGTTGGTTCTTAACCTCAAGTGAGTCCCTGAGCCCATGGGTGCCGTTGCTGCAGGGTGGCCTAACCCAGCATCCATTTGTCTTTGGGAAGCAAGCCCAGCAGGCGAGCTGACAGTCAAGTCAGATGCGCTGCTGAGACTGAGGCCGTCCCCACACACAGTGAGACAGTGACCATGTGGGCAGGTGTGTGGGAGCTGGTGCGAGGAGAGAGAGGGGACTGGGGTGGGTGGGGGAGGCCTCACCCACCTTTTCGCAGAATAATCTTTCCTCACTTGCTGGGCCACAGAAAATGACCTGGTTGTCCTGGGAACCAGCCACCTGCCTTTGAGGGGACCTTATGGGGGATGATGGAGGATTGTGTATGACCTTTCAAGACCTCCTCACTTCCCCTGAGAATCAGCAAAGAGCGAGGCCCAGAGGCCTGACCCAGACCCCCGGGGGTAGGAGCTATGGTCTCATTCATGCTCGCATTTGCGTGTCAAGCACAGCGCCAGGCCCAAAGGAGCAGCACAGAAGCGCTTGGTCTGAAGGAGCCGGGGCTGGCCAGGGCCCAGGTGCGAGAAGCGGAGCTTAGAGGGCAGGACAGTCAGCATCGGGCCAGCGCCGTGAGCGCGTTGGGGCCGGGGCCCAGCGGGTCCGCAGACAAAGGAGAAGCAGGAGGTGTCCGTGACGCGTTTTCTCTGTCATCGTTCAAGCAGAGAAGACTCATTTTTGCTACTAAAACCATGAAAACATGTGGCAAGAAGACTTTAGCCCTCCCTCATTCCTCTTCATTCTCTCTCATCTTGATATGCCACTTTCTTTATTCTTAGAATTCAAGATTCCGCCAGGTTTTATCTGAGTGTGTGGCTTGTAATCCTGTCTGTACAGTGTGGGTCTACAGCCTTAAATTCTGTGTCAGGTCACGGAAATGATCTACTGCTGTTTGCTTAAAGTTTCCTTCTTTTCCATCTGTTCTTTCCTCCCTCCTCTCTCTCTTCCTTCTGGAACTTCTATGATTTGAATGTCATATGTATCCTGTTTTGTCCTCTGAGTCTCTTACTGTTCCTTTGGGTTTTCATACCATGTGATATTTTTTTTCACTCGATCTTCTAGACCTCGCTGCTCAGCCGGGACTGTGCTCTTAGTTTATTTCCCAACTTGGAAAAAAAATAAAAGCTAGTTTTCTTTTAGTTCTAAGAAGTCTCTTCTCAGGCTCTAGGTGTGTGTTCTTGAAGATTCCCAGTCTTGGCTGGTCACGTCTCCTTAATCCTGCTCCACTGGAGACCACTGAGCTGGAGGCTTGGTCTTTCGCCCCCCCCCCCCCCCACAGAGACCCTGAAATGCTCCTAATTTGATAGTCTGCTGGCAGGCAGTTAAGGATGAGAACATTTATCAAGAAGTGGCCACGCCGGCAGGCTGTGTCCTGCTTAGCATTCCTATTCTGAGGCTCCTGCAATAAGCCAGCTGGTCGATTGCTTCTCCCTTAGCCGGACGTACTCTCCTGAAACCCCTGGCCCAGGTCTAGGCCTTCAAGAAGGATGAACATTACTTGCACAGGTGGGAGAATTAACTTCAAAGAGGAGGGGACTAGAGCTGCTTCTGCGCCTGCAGAAATGGCAGGAGGGGCTTACAGAGACTGTCAGTTTGTGAGCAGTAAGTCGTGGAGCTCATGGTCAATGTCTCAGGGGGGCTTGGGGGGCCAGTGGAAGGTTTCCTACAATTCCAAAAGGAATAGCACCGAGCAGTTTGCCTTCCACCTCCCACCCACGCATCGTGCAGTCGGCTCAGGCAATGGGAGCCCCGAGCACCTCCTGTCTGTCGGCGCTGTTAGGAGCTGCGAGGAACACCAGAGAAGGGGCGGCCCCCTCCGAAACGGCGGTCTAGTTGCCACTTCCTGAATTCTCCTTCCGCTGAGCCACCAGGATGCAGTTGCTCCACCTGCTTCCTCCTTGGGGCTCTGGGAGGCGGCTGCAGCTGTGTGTATGTTTTGGGGGGCAGCTCATCCGTGCAAATGCAGAGGTGCGGGGTGGCTCAGTGGGAAGACCCCAAGGCTTTGGCTTTGCTGAGCTGTCCTTGGTTTACCTGTGGTGAAGGGAAGTCTCCAAGGCTCTGGGTGTGGGAGCTCGGGGTCCCCGTGGGGAGACCCATGGGAAAGACAGAGCCAGACCTCAAAGGGGAGGCGGAATCGCTGGGACCAGGTGGCCCCTGATGGTGTGAAGAGGAGAAGACTGACCACTGGCTACAGCCTTTGGCCACTGTTTCCAGCAGAAAAGGGACACAGCTCGGGAATCCTGAAGGAGTTGGACGTTGCCACGCAAGGACGCCGAGACGTCCCCGCTGCCCGGAACTTACAACCCCCCCCGACCCCCAGTTCTCAGAGGCCACGGCCACCTGGGTGCCAGGGACCAGAAATCTCAGAGACTTAGAATTTGCATTGGCTTTTTCTTAGAAAGACTGAGCATAGTGGGAGGGCTGCTTAAATTTTAGGATCTAAGTTGTAAAGCAGATTGCAGTAGAAATTAATATTTTCCTTATTAACAGCAGGAAAGACCCAGAAGGAAGAAAATCAGTTTTAGACAAAACAGAGGAATTAGTTTCATCCTCTGTATATCCAGATTGCAGCGAATTTGAATTTGCCACCTTCACACAGACACACACACACACACGCATGCACGCAACCACACGCACGCACGCACCCTTTCTATCTTTTTACTCTTATTCTGGTGGTCCCCGAAAAGTTAAGCAGGGAATGATCACATGACCAAATTCAAACCCAGGTACCTAGGAAGGGCCAGTGGAGGAATGTTCTGATGAGATTGTAACCGCAGCCTCTTCTGAGAAAACAGAAGTGACGAATCCTTTTTAGCTCTCAGGCTAACTCCCATTAATTTGGAATGGTGGTTGAGAAAGCTTCTGAGTCTGCGCCTGAGACTCGGTGGGAAAGATAAGCCCTGTTGATTAGTGATGTCTGCAGGGGCAAGTAGCAGCAGCTCCGGCCTGACAGCAGGATTGTTAACCGGTGACTCACTTGGATTCCTGTAAAGGGTTTCAAGGACATTCATAGCCTGGCAAAGTATTTGGAGGTGATTGTCGCTCCCTTCCATCCTGGGATGGGGTGATGCTGAGGAAGCTCCCAGAAAGGCTCCTTTCTTCTCCTTCGTCCTCTGCTCCTGACAAGGGCAGCAGGTCGAGGGCAATTTCCTGCTCTTTCCCCAAGGAACTGGGCCTGTCTCTCCATGCAGGGCTGGAGCTCTTGTTTGCCCAGGGCAGCTGCAGCCACACAGCTTGCTTTTGTCATGGAAAGCTGAGGCTTCTCAGAGTCCAAGCTAAATACTGGCTGCAGGGGGAACGTCCAGTTTTTTTTTGTTTGTTTGTTTTATTTTTTTCATAAGCCCCTGGTGAATTGCACCCAGAAGCCAGCAGCCCACCTGCCAATTATTACAGTTAATTCTGTGCAGGCTTGACTCAGGAACCGAGACAGAAAGTCCTGTTTGCTGCTGGGGCACCGGGCAGGCGGGCAGGACAGTGAATGGAGCCGTGTGTGCTGGGAGTCTGGCATCTCAGTGGGGCTTCAGCTGGGCCTCCTACTTGGGTCTGAGTCTGAGATCACAGGGGCTGACAGTCAAGAGCGTCTCTTCCTCCTGCTATGTGCCCCAACTCCCCTCTCCCCCCCCTTCCCCCTTAGGTGGAGCACCCTCAAGTGTATTTTTCCCAAAGGAAAAAGCTGACACCTTAAAACTGGGGGTGGCTGGGTGGGTGTTTTTCTGTTGCCTTTTAAGATTCCCTGGTGTGGGCAGAAATCAAGAACAAAGGTCCCCCTTTGCTCCCCGGGCAGCTCCGTTGTCCAGGCCACGGTGAGCTCCAGGCTGATCTGGCCTCAAGGTGACTTGGGGAGCCGGTGGCTCAGGGTCCGCTCTCCTGAGTCCTCTGAGACCCCTTGGGGAGATTTGCAAGTGTGTCCATCTGTTCATGTGCACTGGCTGGCCAAGGGGAGGCCGGCCGGAGAGCAGACTGAGCAAATGACGTGGCCGCGGGTGGCGAGCGCCAGGAAGATTGAGGAGCCAGCCTGGGCCCCCAGCAGGGCTGTGAGCACCCGAACGTGCCAGAGCAGCACCTGGGGTGTGGCACAAACACGGGAGAAGGGAGCGTGTTGAGACCGAGTGGGTGATGCCAGGGCAGAAGTCAGAAGTCCCAGCACCCTGGGCGTGTAAGTGGGGCCTGGTGGCGGCTGGTGAGGCAGCAGGTCTGAGGAGAGGAAAAGCAACGTGTGGGGCCCCTGGGCACGGGGCTCCTTCCCCCCACGGAGGAGCCCGAGGGGGCTGGCGCAGGTGGGGTGAGCTGCAGGGGCTCAAGGTGATCCCGCCCGGCCTCTGGAGCTGCCGGCTGGGGGCCTCCTTCTTTAGGACGTGGGGTCTGGGTGTTTGCAGCAAGCGGCCACCTCTTGTGGAGTGTGCCTGGATGCCTGTCCCTGAGTTACCCAGGCGACTGTCCACAGGGCGTGGCGCCAGCCCAGGCAGCATAACGACGGAGAGACACAGGCCCAGGAGCTCGCCTCTGAGATGGGGGGTGGGTCTCCAGTGGGTTGTCTGGAGCAGGGAGGCAACTCCATGAGCTCCAGGCAGGGAGGGGCTGGGGAACCCTCGGAGAGAAGCTGCAACTTGAAGAGTGAGTCTCACGGAGGAAGCTCATTCCAGTCTCCGGCTGGGGGCAAAGGGCACCTTGAGGTGGGAGCTGGGTTTGGAGAGACCCGGGTTTTACTGGGCTGCACATCTCCTGACTGTAGAACATTCGAGCCTTCCCACGGACCCGGGGCTGGCTGGCTGATTGGAGCAGATGTTGGAACAAACCTTCCCCAGGTGGGGTAGGAAAAAGTAGCTGAGAAAGGAACTGGCTGAGCCCCGAGATCATACCCCCACCCCATCTTCTGTGACGGAGGGCTAACGGGGACCCAGGCTGTGTCTCGGCTCCCCTGCCATCTCAGAGCTGCCGACCCGAGAGAGTCCGGGCCAGACGGTGAATCCGAACCCTCCTACCTGCCTAGTGCCTAGGGGCGCCCTGGGGCCTGGCCGGCCCGCCAGCCTCAGCAGCACAGATGTCTCCCTGCGGTGACCTCACACCCAGAGCCACCTTAATCGCACGGTGCAAGCATCTATTTCGGTTCCATAAACAGCAGTGTCTACATTTGGATTCTGTGACTGGCTGCAGGAATTTGTAAACAGCCTGGTGTACGTGTTTCACAGAAAGTTGCCAGGCCGTGTTCCCTTCTCCTGCCTGGGGTCCAGTTTTCCCTTTTATAGAGAGGCTGGCTGGGAGCGAGACAGAACTTATTTGGGAATAGAGGCCAGTCTCTCAGGCAAATTCCTCTACCCCACTCCAGCAACCACGAGCTCCTCTTGTTAAATGTGGAGGTCTGGTGTAAAATTCAGACTTCTCCCGACTTCTGGGTGCCTCCTAGATGCTTGCCTCTCTAAATAGAAGTAATAGAACCTTGTAGAAAACACACTCAAGATTTTATTCCCCAAAGGATAGCAAGGAATTTTGGAGTCTGAAGCTGGTTCTCAATTTGTTAGCTGCTGCTGTCCCCATCAGGGCGACATCATCATGTCCCCTCGTCCCCACTCCTGAGACCTTTCTGAGCATCACACGGGCTGGCTGACAGCAGCCTTGGGGGTCGCAGAGGAGTTGGCGTCTTGGGGTACACTCACGGTTTTCCTCTTTCACGCAATGGCCGTTCATGAAGCATCTGTTCAGATTCGGGCTGAAACATTGTGTTTGGTGCCAGGGTCTTATTTTTTTTATTTATTTATTTATTTATTTATTTATTTATTTATTTATTTATTTATTTATTTATGCATACAAGAACTGGGGTGTAGGCCAGAGGTGTGGGGTGCTGAGAGGATCACCAGAAACAGAGTGGAGAGCAGAACAGGCAGATTGACTGAAGTACACTGCTGAGGAGGGCAGCAGGCGAGGCAGGAGAGGTCTGCTGCGCCATGTGGGAAGCTCCCTGGCCGGGGATCAAACTCTTGCTGCAGTGGCTGTGGATAGCTTCATAGTGCTGAGGCTTAACCCGTTGAGCCACCAGGGAAGCCCCCGGGGTCTTGTCTTGTAACACAACTTGCTGTGAGAGGTGGGAATAATAGCAGTCACTTAGGGGGACTTGGGAGGCAGAGGGAGTGGATTTAACTTAATTCATGCTTGATGAATGAAGGGATGAATGAAAGAATGAATAACACCCATGTGATTGAGAATGTAGCTTGTTGCTGTAGGACTGAAAATGAATCTTAATTTTTAATTCCTGGGACTAGGAGGAAACTCAGGATGGTGGAGGATGGGAAAGAATTCCCAGGCAAACTCACACAAGTTGGTCACTCTCCTTGAAACTTCAAAGAAAAGGGAAATCAGAGGAAAAACTCCCGCACAGGAAATAGCAAGTGAGGAGGCTGAGAGGAAGCTGAGCCTTCAGGTGCATAGAAAGCAGCCATCTTTCTCCTTCCCTGTTGTGTTAAGGGAGAACAAAGCAGCAGAAAACAATCAACCCACGTAGAAAGAGACAGAAATTTAGCAGGTTGTGAGAAAGTGCCGTTGGCCAGCAAAACAAGAGGCTTCAGTTCTTGAGAGATTCTCCAAGAGGCCCCGTTGTAAGTAAAGCTACACAGATCTTAACATCATCAGCACAGAGCTGCGAAGAAGGCCGTAGCTTTTAATGCCTCGAGATGCCATAAAGGCCTGGAACAACATCTGTTTTTTCAGGAGAATTCATATTTGGAAAAGTAGGAATTAGAATCAGCAGCGCTGGAAAGCCATGGAGATTTACAGGACAAGCTTCTATGGGCATCCAGAACAGCTTCTTTACTTTCTGTTGTAAAGTGTAACCCTCTTAGGAAGACGTGTGAATATTGATATTTGGTCATGTGACGTTTATGAAATCAGGGATATCTGTTATAATAATATAATCTGTTTTAATAAAGAGCTTAGTGTGCCAGAAATGCCATAGATGAAGCTGCACCCTGATAGGAAAGTCCTCCCAGGTGATGAAAAAGCTCAGCTTTGTCGCCACCTGGTGTCAGTGACCAAAATTTTAGGTGTAAGACAAACGGGCCTTGTACAACTGGACAAGCTCAGAAAACACCAGGAGAGGCACTTTGGGTGCCCTCCCACCAAAAAAAGAAAATAGTTTGTGTATTTTATGCTGTGAGCAGTTGTGCAAGGAAATGATTTAGACACAGTTCTTCCCCTCTAAACTTTGGAGTCTGAGATGAGGACTTTTTGTAGCCACTTTTTCTCCTTTGTCAGTGAGGCTCTGCGGACCAATCTCCCAGGTTGGCTTAGAGACCAGCAGCAGGGCAGGAAAAGTGCCTGGCATGTTTCTGGGCACATAGTAGGTGCTCAATAAATGGGAGTAGATGCGCTAACGGCAGTGGCTACTGACATCATTGACAGGCAGGAGGCGGGAGAAACCTGGGGACGTCGGTTACGGGCTGTGACTTGAAAGGTTGTTGAGCTTTGGTTCTGGAATCTTCCTGAGACAAGAGCGCACAGGTGGGAGGAGGAAATGGAGCAAGGCGCTTTCTCACCATCCTGCATCCTTCCTGTGCATTCTCAGTGGCCTGGACTGGATCATCTCTAAGGCCCCACATGGTTCTGAGGTTCTAGAGTGCTAGTGGTTCCTAACCCTTACGTGGGGATGACACACAAAGGTCGGCTGGTGAGGACACAGAGTAACCAGAACTTTCACTCACTGCTGCTTGCAATGTCACTCTGGAAACAAGTTTTCAGTTTCTTCTCAAACTAACCACGCATGGGACGTGTGGCCCAGCCATTGCAAGTGCAAGTGTTTGTCACGAGAAACAAAAGCTGCTCACAGCCAGACCTGCGGGTGAGTGTTCACAGCACTCTTATGGGCAAGAGCAAGGAAGTGAGAATAGCTCAAGGGCTTCAACGGGAGCGCGGCGGAACGTCCTGCCAGTGGAACATCACTCAGCACCGAGGCCTCTGGCCGTCCGCTCGGGCACCACCTGGAAGGGCCCGCAGCACGAAGCTGAGCGGGGAAAGCCCGTCTCCAGAGGGTGTGTGGCCCTGTTTATAAAACACCCTCAAAATGACAGGTTTTGGAGGGGGTTCATAGGGGATAGGGGATGGGAGAGAGAGGTGCACGTGTGGAAGGGAGCTGGGGTGTCCCTTAGTGATGCCGGGGTGGTGGTGCACCTTGATTGTGTGGCACCTCCACAAATCTGCACACGATGAAACAGCATCTCCCGGAGAAATCAGAGCAGGTAAAGGCGGCGAAACTGCCCAGGGCCTGGGCTTCGTTAGCGGCATGGTGCCGAGGCCCTTTCCCGCCCTGACATTATGCTGTCGTTATGTAAGACGTCATCACTGGGGAAGGGGGTGAGCCCATCGCTGGACTCGGGGTTTTTGCAATTGCTGAGTCTATAATAATCTCAAAAGGGATATAATTTTAAAAGAGAGAAATGTATGGGATGGCTGTATCCATTGTTCTCTAAAGTAAAAAAGAAATAAGCCCAGAGCCTTGCTGGGGACTGTTGGTAATTAGAGCTGCCAGTGGGCGGTGGGGGGGTTCCCCACGTGAAGGCCTTGCTGGGGTACCAGGGTGCAGGCAGATCCCGACAACTCTTGGTCCATGGACTTGGGGCCAAGCATGCTCGACAGCGCTGTGAGGACACCATGTGGTCATTTTGAGCACTGCAGCCTCTAGATTAGATTTCCTCTCTGGAGCCCGAGCCAGAGGGGATCGTGTTTATTATAAAGACCCGCCTAATAAACTGGAAAATGGTCATTAGCAATTCCCCAGAGCTGGACAGAAGCATCCTCTGGGCATTTTGATACTCAGGAAAGCTGTGTGATCTCCTTGAGGTCGCTGATCTGAATCAAATGCCCTGTTCGTTTTATTGTATTGGGTCAGGACATTTATCATGAAATCTGCAATGCAGTAGTGCTGACTTTTGACACACTGTTGTGCAGAAGATTCTAGAACTGATTCATTTTGCTTGACTGAAACTTTATCACCATTGACTGATTTCCACCCCCTCCCACCACGGCCCCTGCAGTCCACGTTCTTTGAGCCTATGAACTTGACTGCTCTGTACACCTCATGCATGTGGACGCACGTAGCATTTGTCTTTTGGTGGCTGCCTTATTTCACTTGGAATGATATCCTGAAGGTGCCTCTGTGTGGTCACACGTGGCAGACTTTCATCCTTTTTCTTTATATTTTTTAAAGATTTATTCATTTATGCATACAAGAGCTGGGGTGTAGGCCAGAGGTGTGGGGGGTGAGAGGATGCACCAGAGACGGAGTGGGGAGCAGAACAGGAAGATCGACTGAAATCCACTGCTGAGGGGAGCACTGGGCACGACAGGAGAGGTCTGCTGCGCCGTGTGGGAAGCTCCCTGGCCAGGGGTTGAACTGCAGTGGCTGCGGACAGCTTCATAGGCTGAGACCCCTTGCACCACCGGGGGGGGCCCTTTACTTCTTTTTAAAGGTCAATGGCAGCCTGTGGCTCCTCCACTCCTCAGTGACGGGCACTTAGGCTGTTCCCAAATCTTGGCTGTGGTGGATAATGCTGCAGTGGACCTGGGGCTGCTGCCATCTTTTTGAACTCCCCATTTCAATTGTCTCATGTAAATACCCACCAGTGGAATTGCTGGATCATATAGTTCTAGTTTTACTTTTTGGAGGACTCTCCGTACTGTTTTCCATAGCAACTGCACCATCTCACATTCCCCCCAACAGTGTACAAGAGCCCCAGTTTCTCCACACCTCCCCAGGCTTGTGCCTTTGGCTTCTTCATCATAGCCATCCTGACAAGTGTGAGCTAAACCAAATTCTCACGTGGGGGACTCAGGAGCAGGCTGGGGACAGTGTTCTCCAAGACAAGGCAAGGAGCCCTGGTCTCCTTCTACATTTTCATGGAGAAAGAATTCTTCAGATGTCTTTTGGGAGCAGATGCTTGGGTTTGGTGGGCGTCCCTCCCCACTGGGGCCAAACTCGAGTGCATCGGGAGGGAGGGGGGGGGGACTGGGAGTCCACAGTGGTGGGGTGGGGGATGTGGGGGGGTATATTCTGGGGGCGCCTCCAGGTAGTTCCTTTCCTGACCTTTTTCCGTCCCAGACTTCTGTCTTTGAATCAGCAGGGATTTTTAGGAAAATCAGCTCGACTGTGGGATTGTTTACATGAAGTTGCATGGACCCAAATTAAGTGCCCAGTTCAATGAGCCTTTGGCCCCAGTCAACCGCCACCAAGTCAGAATACAGAACAAGTTCTCTCTCCACCCTTTGCCTTCAATCTTCCCCTCACCTGGTCCTAGGAAATAAATACTCTCTTCCTGAACACTATGTATTACTTTTGTACTTCCTGGAATTTACAGAAACGGAATCACAGTACAACTTCTTTGGTGTTGGACTTCTTTTGCTCAGAGAATGTTTCTGAGATTTGCCTACGTTGTTGCTCTTGTTTTTATTGCTGAGCAATATTCCAGGGTCTAGATAAGCCTCAATTTGTTTCCTTGTTTTGTCAGCCTCCAAGGCCGAGCTCTTTAACCTGTATGACAAAGCAACTTCCAGCTTTGCCTCTAATGACCAAAACGTACACTTGCAGGCTAGTTCGATTCTTCTTGCCTTTTGCACTAGAGGATTCCAGGGAGAAGCTGTTTAGGGCCTAACAGCTTGGCTGCCACTCCTTGCTTCCACCAGCAGGTGGCGCTGTCACCCCAGTGGAATGTCCCGGGGAGCCAGCGAATGTCCCATTTCCCTTCCTTCTCTCTCAGCCTAAACCAGCCCTTTCATTTAGGTTGCCCTCTCCTGTTCAGTGAAGGCAATCGACTGGGACCAAGGTGTCATGAGAGGCTGGTGAGGACTTATGGAGAGACTTGTATTTCTTCAGGTCAGGGCTACAACGTGAACTGCTGTCATTTGCTGATAACTGAGGACCCTCGTACCACCTGTGTCCTTCAGAGCACATTTAATGAGAAAACCATCTTAGCATCAGCCCACTGCTCAGCTGCAACACTGCAGAGTCACGACCAGCCCTAGGACCTTACAGTGATCTGGGGGAGGGGTGTAATTTCCACAGCAGCTGCTCAGGATTGGGTTCACCTCCCGAACCTACCTCTGTGCTGTCTCATCTATTGGCCTCTCCGTGTCTGGGTTCCTCAGCGGTAAAGTCCACGGTCCAGCTCCATGGGTTGTGGTGATGATTACGTGGGGCTGATCCAATGGAGCGTCTGAGAACCTGGCTCCTGATGACTCCTGACAAATGGCAGCTTGAAGTGTTAGGGGGTGAAGCCTGCTCTGCCCAGCTCCAGGGACTCCACCACGAGAGAAGAGAATCTTTTGGGGAGTAAAGTTTGCCCCATTCTTCCTTCCATCCCCTTCCTAGTGCCCCTTTGCTGTGGCCAGCTACTATTCTACAAGACTCCAGTGTTGTTATAAAATCATTTGGGAATTGCCCCAGACAGGGAACTTCAACAAAAGGACACGAATGAGCAGGTGGTCAGAACTGGGGTGCTGGCCTGGCGCCATGCTGGTCTCCTCTCAAGGTACCGCGGCCGCCTGGAGACCACGTGTGTGTCCACGTGGCCTCCACGCGGCTTCTGCAGGGAGCCAGGCTGCACACACAGCCTCTCCTGCCCGGGGCTGGCACCTCAGGGCCTGAAGTGGACGTGTGCCCTCTGCCCAATGTTGGACATAGTGGGCACACCCGGCAGGCACCAGGTTCCCTCCTGACCACCAGTCAGTATTTAACTTTCCAAGTGAGATTAGATTAAACGTTTGGGTTCATAAAAGCCCAGGATTGCACCTGTGGTTAGCAAGGGCTTGGCGGCCAGACGTGGAGGGTGGAAGAGCTCACGCGCCTGAACCGAGGGAGACTCAGACCGGCTTTGCAGCAAGGCGTCCCACACAGCACCCACACTGCCTGGGTAAGTTGCCATTGAGGTCTTTAAATTTGTTGAGGAATTAAGTAACAAAGCTCTCGATATGCCTTTTCCAGAAAATTGTGGAGGGAATGATTTTTCCTAGTATAAAACCAAGTCTGTCCATCCATCCTTCCTTCCTTCCGCCTGCCCTGCCTCTCTCCCCCACCTATTGTCCCACCCTTTCTCTCTCATCTTCTCCACCTGCCTCCATTCCTCTTCCTCCTCTTCTTCTTTTCCTCCTTCCTCACCTCCTCGCCTCCTCTTTCTCCTCCTTTTTCCTCACTCATTTCTTCCATAATTGCCTTTGAATAAAAATTTTGGAAGTTTTTTTAATGAGTGTTTTTGGGTAAATGTAGATAATCACATCTCTTCTGACTTTGATATAAAAATGAGACTTTGCTGCCTTTTGTAGGCCCAGGTGATGCGAATGACCCATCATCTTTCAAGATGAGAGAACTTGGGGACCAAGTGTCCACATTGCCTTTGCCACGAATTACTCACCCTTGTGACAGACACAGCTGGGGGGCGGGGAGCATTATGGGCTCTGAAGATGGGCAAACTAGCTGATGTCCATGAGCTCAAGCCAAGGTCTCGGTCTCACTTCTTTTGCCCAGTTGCGCTGACCGGCCAGAGCAATGTAAGCGTCGGCGTATGTGCCCTGGGGCAGCGTGGGTGCCGGGTGCTCGCCTGAGAGACGTGGGTCCGGCTCCAGCTCTGCGGCCAGCACGCGGGCCCTGTGACCTTGGGCGGGTGGTTTAAGCCCTTGTGACCTTGGACAGGCGACTTGAGCTCTGTGACCATTGTTCTTCCATCTGCCACCCGCGCAGCCGGCCCAAAGCATCCCTCTCTGCCCATCCTGTCCCTTGAGCAAGAACCATTTATTGAAAATGCCTGGAAGTTGAGGGCCCCCACCTGCCTCAGGTCTGGTCGTACGTGGCCACCAGTAGTTAAGCGTCTTTGACCTACATAGCGCTCAGTTGACATGGCCCAACAGCACGTAAATAGCCGCTGTCTTCTAAAATGAACACCACCGGCGGTAATGTGCTTAGAGGAGGGCCAGACGCATGTACCAGCCTCATTCAGCCCCTATCCAGTAAGCAGCTTTGCTGGGTACAGGGACCAAGAGCTGTTTTACTGTCTTAGCCTCACGTCCATCAATGAAATTGTTTCCAGTCCCTGTGATTTGGTTTCCCCTGGGGTTGTGGAACAGACAACCGGCTGCTCAGTCACGTCTCAAGAAGTAAATGCTCTTGGACTTGACTTTCCCAGGCTGGCCAGGGGCCAGCACCTCGTCTCTCAATGCACAGGTCCTTCATGCTGTGGCTAAATCGTCTGCAAGACACCTCCTGGCCAGCGCAGCAGCGGCCTCCGCCCTGTCAGGGGACAGCAAATGCCCAGCGGCGTCAGCTCTGACAGGCAGGGCTTGTGCCACACCGTAGACAAGCCCGGCCGCTCGGTGGGGTTCAGCTGCCGTCCCTCATCTCAGAGACCCCGAGATTCTCAGGTGGGCCTGCTCAAGTTGACGCCCCCATCAACAAGAAGAAGCAACTAGAATAATTCCTATCTCAGCAGCACCTAAGAAAGCACGCTCTTGAGGGTCTAATTCTCTCCAGAAGGGGCCCGCGGTGAACCCCCTCTCAGTTTCCTCCTACCTCGCGGCTCCCACGGTCTCCCCCAGGCCAGTGTCCCTCAACACCCATCCGTGGCTCCCTGCTGCCCCCTCCAGCCCTTTACTTTGTAAACTTAGCTCTTCTGGGTTTTTTGTGTTGTTTTTTTTTTTTTCAGTTAATCTATTTATTTATTTATGCCTACAAGCTGGGGTGTAAGCCAGAGGTGTGGGGGTATGTGAGAGAGCATTCACCAGAGTGGGGAGCTGAACAGGTGGATCTACTGAAATACACCGCTGCGGGGAGCAGCGGGGGAGATGAGAGCGGTCTGCCGCGGCGTGCGGGAAGCTCCCCTGCCGAGTGTCCAGCTCGTGCTGCAGTGGGTGCTGCAGGGGCTCTGGATAGCGCCTAGTGCTGTGATTTCCCCCGCTGGGCCACCAGGGCGGCCCTCTTCTGGTTCTTTTTCTGTCATCTTTATGTTCTGCTTGTTTTCCAAACTGGCTTCACAAAAGGAAGCCGAACTCTCCCTGGGGTGGCGAGAGCCGGCACACGATGACTTGCTCTAGCGGATGAGGACGGAAGAGGCCTGGCCTCCTCGAGCTTGGGGGAGCCAGTGCTGAGCCCCGAGGGGCCCCGGCGGCTGGGCTGTGCCCGCTCACGGTGCGCTGTGTTGTTTAAGGGGGACGCCGGTGCCTGTCCCACACCAGGGACGCGTGGTCGGCCTGCCCTTTGGGCAGCAGAGTCTCCATGCTTCTCTCCAAACCACGGGCTTCTCATGGAAGGAGGGGAGCTTAGAGCTTTTGGATGTAGATCTTAGAAGACCAGACTGAAAAACTTGTCTCAGTTACAGCAGTTCTCAGTGGGATGTATCCTGTGGGAGAGAGACCCAGGAGCTTGCGGGTGCCTCTCCCGGCTGGGGGTGGGCGCCCTGAAACATCTCTTGCACAAACAGAAGGAAAGGAAAGAGAAATGTTAGAGCGAGGACGCTGCCGAGAACGGTATTGGGCCGCTTATGTCCCTTGTTCTCCCGACACTTACTTGCCCCGTCGGTGAAGCGATCAGCTCCGTCCTCTGAGCTGCCGATCACTGGGTTCCAGCCCGTCCGTCTTTGCTCGTGGCCTTGTCATTTGCTTTGGTCCCTCCCGTGACAGAGCTTCCACCCACAGACCTCTCTTCTTTGTCACCTCTGCATTTCGAGTGCCCAGCCTGCGCCTGGCACCTTAATGTCTTCATCTCAGACCCGTTGTGTGCCTGCTTTGTACCAGCTGCTATGCCAGGCATGGCGACTCCAAGGTGGACAATGGTGATGGGAGCCTTGTCCTCATAGAGGTGAATAGTGGGGAAAGACGAGACCCCCAAACAATAATCACACACACATGCGCGTGCGCGCGCGCGCACACACACACACACACACAGAGCATATATACACATAACCACCACCTGTTGCAAAGAGTCTGATGAAAAACAACATGCTGTTGGGAAATAGAGCAGTTTCTGGTGGGGACTGAGGGACAGCAGGGTGATGACCTCTCAGCAGTGACAGGGCCAAAGTGGGAGGAGGAAGTAGAGAGGGGAAGAGCAGAAGTCTTCCAGGTTGAGGGGCCAGAACGTGCAGACGCCTGCAGCAGGAGCATGTGTGAGGGCTCGGAGGGAGGAAGGCCAGTCTCACAGATTGCCCTGAAGGCGGAGTGAATGGGGAGGTGCCCAGGTACCAGGCCCGGCCAGGTAAACCCCGGTAAGGGGGTAGGACTTCCTTTTAAGAATAGCAAAAAGTATTATTAATAATATTAATAATTATTAATATTTTCCACCCATTATTAATATTTTCAACTTGTGCCAATCTTGTTCATTTGCATGTATATATTTATATATGAGATGTTAACCCTTTGCACTCGAGCGGGCGCCTGGCAGTGTAATGCGTCCACTGGAGCAGCGCTGCTATGGCCCCCGGCGGTTTAATGCGTCCACTCAAGTGGCGCAGCTAGGGCGCCCGACTGGTTTGGAAGTCAATATGTTTATTTCCGATGTGTGATAAGATATTCTTATCGCAATTACTTTCATGGACCAGGCTCGGCCTGCATCCTTAGCCAATTCTTAGCTTAGATTAGTTAATCTCAGTTTAGCATTGTGATACCTGTCCTGACAAACCGAGGCTGCGTCTTGGGGATTGTTTTATTAAATATCACACAAAAACTAATTACAGAGTGTAATACATAACAGATTTTGTTGTATTCAATGTAAAAATAAATAAATTGGTGAAATTTTATTATTTGTATACGTTTGTTTGAGTATAACATGATTTCAAAGCACCTGTAAAACGCTTCCCTAATATAGCTGAAATCATCTCGAGTGGCTGGTTCGCCCACGAGAAAAAAGCCTCGAGTGCAAACGGTTAAATATTGAGATCATACTATAGACAGATTTACATTCCCCATTCGACTTTTATTGTAAGACATTAGGCTTTGCAAAAAAATGCATAATGTGCATTAGAAAAAGTTAAAGAATAAAAAACTATCAAAAAACAAAATGATAAAATAAATTCCAAAAGAGAACAGAACCAAAAAAACACCCTCAGTCACCAGCCAGATGCAAACAGACCGCCCTTCCTCTTCCATGCTGCTTCCTCTATCCCTGCAGGTAAAATGTGGAAAGGATGAGTTTCCTTAACCTCGCTCATGCATTTTACTTTTTCAATAATAGCAGGAGGGAAATATGTCTACTGCAGCCAATCTGACACAGATCCTGGAAGATGTCTTCAAAAGGATTTTCATTACTTACATGGAGAACTTGCAAAGGAACACCACGGCTGAGCAAGAGGCCCTGCAAGCTAAAGTGGACGCTGAGAATTTTAACTACGTCATCCTGTACCTGATGGTGATGATCGGCATGTTCTCCTTCATCATTGTGGCCATCCTGGTCAGCACCGTGAAATCCAAAAGGCGAGAACATTCCAACGACCCCTACCACCAGTACATCGTGGAGGACTGGCATCAGAAGTATAAGAACCAAATCTTGAATCTGGAAGAATCGAGGGCCACCATCCATGAAAATCCTGGTGCAGCAGGGTTCAAAATGTCTCCTTGAGGGCCTCCCTGGTGGCGCAGCGGTTAAGTGCTGCGCTGTGGAGCTGTCGGCAGCAGCGACGCGAGTTCGACACCCAGCCAGGGAGAATCCCACATGGTGCGGCAGACCTCTCCTGCCTTGCCCGCTGCTCCCGTCAGCAGTGTATTTCTGATCTGTCTGTTCTGCTACCCGCTCTGTCTCTGGTGAACCCTCTCGCCGCCCCACGCCTCTGGCCTGTACCCCAGCTTGTATGTATAAATAAAAAATAAATCTTTAAAAAAAATGTCTCCTTGATAAATGGCACAGGCAGAGCTCCAACAGCCGACATCCAGGCGGGGAGCAAACCCAGATCATCCTCCTGCGGAAGACTTGAAGTTCCTCATCTCTGTTGAGAATCTCCATGGAGATCATGTGGTTGATCAGTCAAGACAGATGAGACTTCAATCCCGGTGATTTACGCTTGCTCATTGGAATAATATTTTAAATGGAAGCCCTCTTTTACCTCTGTGCAATGTAAATGTCATTTTATTCAATGTTGTAGCGAAAATTAAGCCAAATTTGAAATAAAGTGCCGGGGTGGTGGCGATGGGGAGAGAAAGGAGAGATGAATAAATCTTTGAATCTTCTTTCTTGCAAAATGTTATTTATATGTGACTAATTCAATTTATCAAAATCCCAGATGCATTACCTAGAAGCTGAGGTTCAAAAATCTATCACTTGCTCACTGGGCTGACCTCGAAGCAAGCATTTATTAATTCACCAGTGTAGAATCTGCGGTGACGAACAGAAAAACTCATGGGGTTACTTTATGTGTATTTTATTCCAGGCATTTAGTGTATTTGACACTAAAGACAGCTGAAGACAGTGAAAGCATTTCACAAGGGACATTGGTCCACATAGGAGAAACAGAATCTTTAAGAACTCAAGAATCATTAAAAACACAGGTGCAATCAAGACCTATTTCCAAACAAACATTGAAAGTTTTATAGAAAAGTAACCTTAACTGTTCTTGTTATTATAGAAATACTAAAAAGTTGTAACATCGTTTTATGAACAATTTATTCTTTCCACGTGATTTAATTTTCCTTTATTTACAATTATTTATTTCCATTTATGTTTAAAGAAACGAATGGTACTAAAGGATCTGCATTGTGGATGTGTTGAAAAGCTAGACAGACACTAATTGCTTAACGTTTGCACGGGGGAGTTCATGATGTAGAAAGTCCAGCCGGAAGGCACCTGGAGGGCATTGTATTCTTGTCAGACCCTTCCATTAATAGAGGAGAACACTGGAGGGGGGTGGGGGTTCATTCATTCATTCGATCTGCCAACATTGCACATTTGTCTCCGGAGTCACTGGTGAGACTCCAGGAGTCTAGGGAGGAATCAGACTCTCAGAGCTGTCAGAACTCACACGGTGGAGAGCGAGCCTGTTCGTGACCAGCAAGCTGCCCTCATGTGACCGGTCATAACAGAGAACAGGACATGGGCAGAGCAGGGGCAGGAACAGGAGGGCGGCCTCACTTGGGTCACGATCAACACTCAGAGCAGCTGAGGGTAGGAAGCCAAGGGCAAGATAGCCTTGTCGGGCTGCTGGAGCTTCCGGCCTCCTCCCTTGCCCTTTGCTCCTCTCCCAAGTCCCCAGGTACCCAGCCAAGGCAGAGCCAGACCATCCAGCTGGCCCTCAAGTCTCAGGCCCTGATGACAGGGGCTGGGGGGTGGGGGTGGTTAGGACTGCAGGGCATGGCAGGGAATCTGCACACACACATTGTTTATGGCCTGTCTGCGCTGAGTTGGTTTTCCATCCCCAGGACACCTCTGGTGGGGGGCAGTCCGGGGTGGCCCCTCCATGGGGCAGTGTTTGAGCGCTCTCAAAGTCTGCACACGTTTGCTGCATGAAGGACTCTGGGCACCCAGAACCGGGGGGTCCCCAGTTATTTTAAAGGAGGACACACGCATTTTTTCAGACACCGTGAACGCGAAATTTGGAACCCACGTGTCCCCTCCGGCAGCCAGCAGCGAGGAGCATCCCAGGAATGCGGGACAGCTGAGGGCTGAGTGGACCCGCGACGCCTCACCCTACGGGCCCCGTCCTCCGCCAGCTCAGATGCGCTCAGAACGAGAACAAGTCCTGAGACAGGTTCTTAAGTGCCCAGCCCCCGCCCCAAGACTCACAGTCAAGCGACCCCTAATCTCAAATCCTCTGCGCCTGCGCGCTGCGCGGAGCCCGGCGCCGGTACTCACCGCACCGGCGCACTCGAGGCGGCCCGGGCGGAGCCGCCCGGACACACTGCGCCTGCGCGCAGAGCGGTGCGTGTCGGGACGTGTAGTTCCCCGCGGCATTGTGGGAGTCGTGGTTTGGGTGCAGCCGGGACGCTGCAGTTTCCGCGGCCTGGAGCTGTAAGTGGGTGACGTTGGGGTCAGCGGGATCTGGTCGGAAACCGGACGGCTCCTTGGGGCCGAGGAGTCTGGCTGACGGTCAGGCGGTGACGTTTTCTCTCCTGGAGCCGACCGCCGACCCCTGCTGCGCGCTGCGGGGAGAGGGGCGGCTGGGGGAGTCCCCGGGCTGGGACCGGGGAGGTCCCCACTGCGCTCTTCCCCTGAGCGCCCCTGCGTGACCACGTCGTCCAGGCGCCCCGAAACTTGCGCACCTGGCGCCTGGGCGGCGCGTTTGGGCCGGCAGGCTGTGCCGGCGGGCCCGAGGGTTGGTTCCAGCTAGAATGATGAGTCTCAGACGGCCTCGGGGGTGAGTGTCAGTGGAAGGGTGGCGGAAGCAGTGCCCGCCCTTGCCCTTGGTCCTTATTCATCCTGGGGGCTGAACCCACTTGGCGTTGCTCCCCGAGTGTCGGATCGCGAGTGGACGCAGGGTCGGCCGTCGGCAGGAGCTGAGGGCCAGAGGGGTCTAGCTACTCGCTGAGGGTTATGCGATGAGCCCAGGGACCCACCTTGCCCTACCAAGGCGTGGAGTTACAGCAGCTCAGAGCGCAGACCCTGCACCCCACCATTACTGTTTAGCGGACCCCAGAAGCAGTTGAGATGTGGAATCTGGGCAGCAGAGAAGATGCCGAGGACATTGCTGCTAACGACGGCCCCTCTGGCCCTGGGAATCCCACTCTGACCGGGAATGGGGCTCACGGGTTGACCAAGTGAAGTCCCAAGATTCATCTGCAAACCCCTTTCCCAGATTTAGCATTATCTCAAGCGATTGGGTGCAGGGTGGGGGTGAAAAGGAATGAGAGAGGGAATGAGGTCAGCTTTCAGGGCAAGTTCAGACAGGACAGCACAGCTCAGTAAGTGGCTGGAATGAGCTTAAGGGATTTAGACACCAAAAGACAGACAGAACCTTGAGTTTGTAGGTGTGTCAAGAAGAAAGCACAGATGGTGGACCAAACCTTTTCCATATTGTTTTAGTCAGCTGAACCCAAAGACAGACACACATACCTTTTCTGTTTTCTTGGAGAAATCTGGCACAGGAAAAATCAGGATGTGTTTATAGTAAGCAAAATAGAACTGTTTCTCTCTAATCCATTGTTATTTTTGAGTTTTCAATGAAGACTGTGGGTAATCCTGGGAAGGTTTGAAATTTCTTGCACTTCATGGATTTTATGCCTCTCACAAGTGGCCCTTCTCCTTGGCTTTTACAGTTCAGCCCTAGACTACCAGCTGCCTTATAATCCCAGCAGAGCAACTAACCTGATATTTTTAGCCTTTGCAGTTGTTCTCATTTGCCCAAGGCCTGCAGGACGCTGCAAAACAGGCTGACTTGGGCATGTAATGTAAGGGAGACGTGGGCAGTGCCAGATTGGAGGCGGGCAGCAGTGAGCTGAATCTTTTAGCCCCCACTTCTCCCACCCTCACCACACCCCTTCTGTGCTGTCACAACTTGACTTTACTGTGAGCTGGACTTTTATCCCGCTGGGTATGAAGTCAAGGCAGCCGCCAGTCTGTTGTTACAGTTGGCTTCTATGATGTCAGATAGAAATGGTGACTTAGGAATTCCAGGCTAGGGAGTTGTTCCTTGGATTCTGCTTTTAAAAACAAGAACAGGTTGGTTCAGAGAGGTGAATGCCTTGTCCCAAGTCACCCATCTCACCGTTGGCGTCACCAGGCGTAGAGTCCGGTTCTCCAGTCCTGGTCCTCGGCTTTGGACCTTAGGCCCTGCCCTGCTGTCTTGCCATGACTGCCTTGTGCCCGAATGCTGCTTGTTCGTGTCCTTCAGCTTGGCATGGCCGCTGGTGGGTGGATAGATACTGATCCTAACAACAGCGGTTGCCGCTGACCTAGTGCCTCTGTGGGCCGAGCTCGAGCCGTGTGTGCAGTGCGGTCTCGAAGGAGCATTTACAGATAAGAGAGCTGAGACTTAGAGAGGCCCAGAGCGTCCAAGGTCACCCCACTGGCACATAGTTCGCCTTCGCTGGAGGGCCAGACCACTCACTCTTCTGCTTCTATAAGCTTTTGGGTCTGTTGATTGTATTCTCATCTTGGGAATCAGTGTGTGACTGGCTTCAGTTCACTGGGTACGTAATTCGGCCGCCACCCATTTGTGGGGATCAGCCAAACTTGCCCACTATCTGTGCCTGTAACACATTGTCAAAGTGAAATCTTCAGCATGGCTCATCCCTGGGATTAGATATTAGAGGTCTGTGGGGTAAGCAGGAGGCTCTCAGGCTTCCCCCGCCACAACCCCCATGGGCCTCCCCAGGCTGATGCACTGCTGCCTGATGGCTGGGCCTGGGGGGCGTGGCTTAGCCTTGCTTAGCCTGGGGGCGTGGCTTAGACTAGAATAGCAGTTAGTCTTAGGGAGGAGAATAGCGGTTAGTCAGCGGGTAGGACAGTAGCCATTGACCAGGTGTGGTGTGACGGTGTGTGGAGCATAAGCAACAAAAGGGACATTATGAAAACAACTAATGAAGCAAGTCTGCTTGGACTGATGCTGAACCTGCTTGGTTTGGGGTGGTTGCGTAAGAAGGTGAAAATTCTAGCAACAGGTGGAAAATTCTGGCAACAGATTGGGAATGTATTTTCCGGGTGCAGGTCAGAATCTGCTGCTCCTTGCAGATGGACTTGTTGCCTGAAGGTTCCAAGTAGGTAACACTGATTCCCAAGCACGGTTAGACCCTCCTCTGGTTTAAATTCCTCACATGAGCTTATCTGACCTTGAGAAAGTCATGGGGGAAACTTGGCTCTCCTGTGCCACTGCCAGCGCGTTTCCAAGATACCACGACCTCAGATAGATGAGGTGTGAACTATATGTTTAGGTGCATGTGTAAGTAAAAGCTTTTATAAAACATTTCCCCTGAAGTCCATCTTACTGTCCCCCTCCTAACGGCCTGTGACATTTCCCGCTGCTTTTAATTCTGATTTAAGTACATTTCAAGGAAATCATCCCATGACTTGAATGCAGAACTCTCCCTGTGCGGGTGGTACAGGGGCAGGCCCGGCAGCAGACCGGACGGGCCCTGAGCCCAGCCCCGTCTGTGAGACCCTGATGTGTCCCTGACAACTTTGTTTCCTCCACTGTAAAATGGAGACTGTGAATTGCCCCTCAGAGGCTGGTGTGGCCTGAGCTGAGGTGTCTAATGCTCTTCAGCATGGCGGGCACAGTAGCCAGAGTGCACCCTGTACGGTTCTGGCTATTATGGGCGTGAGGAGTGTTATGGGGCGTCTCCTGTAGTCTGGATAGTACATGGTGGGCCTCTGACTTTACAAAAGTAGGGAGCTAGAGACCATTGAGTTGACACCCCCTTTTTTCCCTAGTAGATGGGACTGAGGCCCTGAGAGGCAACTCCGGAGCGCGAAGCGAAGGTTCTTCATCCAGAGCCCAGGTCTCGCGGCCCCGGGCCGTGCCCTGCCCTGTAGCAGTGACTCGGCAGCCTCCCAGCAGCCCTGTGCCTGCCCCGCTCTCTGCCTCAGCACTCTCTGCCTTGCCTGCCCCAGCCTCCCTCACGTCTTCCAGGGACTTCTAGATATGAATTGCGTTCTTAGGGAAATTTTATTTTCCTCTCCTCTGCTGCCCTCTCGCCTGATGTTTTTTTCAACACCAAGATGAGCTGAATTAAGACTCAGGACCAAAGAAACAGAAAAACACTGACCTGAAACCAGCTCTTGTTCAGGGCAGGAGCGGGGAGGGGAGAAGAACAGGTCTGGGGCTTGAGCTCTGTCCTCGGGTGAAGGGCATGGAGCGAGCACCCCACAGATCTTTCTGTTCCGCATGGACCACGCCGCAGAAGAGCACTGGTTCTCCTTTGTGTCTCCGTCCTGTGGCCCCTGTGCCCCACGCACAGGCTGTGCTCCTCCGTCCTCTGTGTTCTTGTGTATCTTGCCTGAGCAAATGATGTGGGTCTTTAGAAACAGTATTTAAAAGATTAAAAAATTATTGCTTAAAAGTGAAAAAGAAATTTTAAAAGACCTACTTGATATGAAAAGGAGAACAGATTCATTTAAAGTGGTGTGTGTGTGTGTGTGTGTGTGTGTGTGTGTGTGTGTCTGTGTCCCTTCTAACCTGAGCCGCGAGGGGAAGGGATTCTGGGAAATGTAGTTCAGCCTGGCCCATCACCTTGCACGTGGACTCAGGAGAAAGCACCACAGTGCCATTGGCGGGGCCTGGGGTTGGAACAAAGCGAACAAGGGCCACGCCCGCCTCAGGCGGCACCGGCCATCTGCTTTCCACCAGGCTCCGTCCGTCACCTGTCGGGGACACTCAGTCCCCTCTGCGAACCTGCTCTCCTCGCCCGTGGCCCCTTCTCTCCGTCACAGTCCTCCTAGGGTGGCCTGCTCTAGAAAACCCGAGTGACCTGTCTCTTCTTCCCCCCCCCCCCCCCAGCAGGAGACCTGGCCGCGGCTCCCTGCGCATGTGCTCGCGCCCGGGCACCCACGGAGACCGGCAGTGAGGTCGCACTGGGCCAGCATGAACTGGAAGGTGAGAACGGTCCTCAAGGTTGTTTCAACTTGACTTTGTGCTTTTTCGTCATAGAACTTCACAGGCCCTGTACAGATAGGTTGATCAAAAAGAAGAAATAGGTTAAAGCTGGAACCCTAATAATGTCTGGTACTTTATTTTCGCTTCCAGCATGCGGCTGTACCCCCTCACCTGGCTCGAGGAGGCAGTGCCCTTTGGAGTCTGTGTGCACGGACTTCAGATCAGCCTCACTTTCCTTGCAAAAGCCACACCTTTAAAATTTCCCCTATACTTTAATATTTGGATTGTTTTAAAGTGGATTAAGAAGAAATCCACATTTCTTTCTTATGAAGAAATCCACATTTTTATTCATTTACCTCCGCAAGGGTTCTTGTGTTTGGAGAGTTAATGTCGGGATGTGTTCGAAATCAACACCACTGAGGTTTAGTACCCGGGAGGGGCGGAAGCAGGCCTGAATCCTTCCGCTTTGAGCCCCTGAAGTGCCTCGCTGCCCCTGCTCTGCCTGCTAGCCATCCTGAAACGTTTGGCTGCCCCCTCTTCCTCTGAAGAGAAAGTTATACGGAAACCACTTGCCCTCTCCATTGTTAGTGCGTCTCCGTTTCAGTGGTTTTCTGACTTGTTGACGTAGGCATTCCCGTAGCTGCTGAAGTCCAGCCTCCGGCTTAGGCCTTGGGGAACCTGGGCTCCCCCCGCTAGGTCTCCGGAGCCTCGTCCACGGGGAGTCCTTGGTTGGACCGGAGCGCGCTCGCTGTTGGGAATCCGTGCTCAGCTCCCTCAGAAGCCCCAGTGAACATAAACTCGGGGTTGAGGCGCCTGCTGGTGGCCCCCAAGGGGTAAACGAAAACAGCACTCAACACTTCTTTCATATAAACATAGTCAGCCCTCCCCTCTAGGAGCTACATGAAGTGGGCTCTCGGGGTGGCGGTTGCTGGGAAGGGTACCGTAGTTCCGAGGGACAGACGGGCTGGGATCAAGCCGGCACTCTGAACTGCTTCTCTCTGCCCCATTGAAACTGTTACCTAGTTAGCCTCGCGCCGCTGTGCCCGCTGCTCTGCTTAAGTGACAGCGTGCTCGCCGCTGTCCTTCCTCTGCTGTATCTTCTGCTCCTGCGTGCCTCACGCCGGCCTTCCTCAGTCTCTCTAAGTCACGGGTCAGCACTTCACAGGTGGTGATGGCCGTTGCCTTTGGGAGAGTCGGGAGCAGGTCGTCGTTTGCTGGTCATCGTCAGGCTGGTGAGGGCCCGGGAGCGCCCTGCGTCGTGTGTGCAGCCTAATGCTGATGCGCGCAGGCTTCGGGCACCAGGGACACTTGATTTGGGAAGGAAATTTTAAATCACACGGAAGCTCGTCATTGTCATTCGGGTCATACTATTCCTGTTCATGATAAACTAGTGTAGTGTTGCCTTGTGATGCGATGGTGATGTATGGGATTTCATAGTGAAATCTTCTGGGGCAAAGAGTAACTCAAAACCGATGTGATTGCCCAGACTTTGTTGTTGCCATCGGGTTAGAACTTCGCTGCAGCAGGAAGTGAGAGGAACGATGATAGCAGCTAAGTTTTGATGTGCTCACGAGCGCCTGTGCTAGGAGTAGCCAGAAGCAAGAGAAGAGGGTGGCGTGCTCGAGCTGGCGAATCCGCAAGGAGGAGCAGAAGCTCAGAAAAGTCAAGTGACTGTCACACAGTCGGTCAGCAGCGCAGAGCGGTCACCCCCAGGGGCTTTCCCGCACCCGCACTGCTGCCTCAGGAGCAGGGGCCAGGAGTCAGGAAGGGCCGGTGGCCTGGTCACGTGCTGAAAGACCAGCGTCACCACGTCCCTCGTCCACGGTGGCCCTCGGCAAGCCGGTGGGCTCAGGGGCTTTGCTGTCCCGGTCACCGCGCCCGCACTGAGCGCAGTGCCTGGCTGTGACTGGCGCCCAGGAGACAGGGGAGGGCACGCCTAGCCCGCCGGGGTCTCTCGAGCACTCGCTTCTCCTTCAGGCCCTCGAGCACGTGCCTCTGCTGCTGTACATCTTGGCCGCAAAAACATTAATTCTCTGCCTGGCCTTTGCTGGCATCAAAATCTACCAGAAGAAGAGGTTGGAAGCAAAGCAGCAAAAACTGGAAGCTGAAAAGAGGCAGCAGTCAGAGAAGAAAGACAACTAAAGGGGACCAGAGTGCTGGGACGGGGCCGATGTGAAATAAATGGGTAAATAGGGAGAGGGTGGGGCGGCCGGCGGGTGTGAGGGCTCGAGGGGCCCCTGCCTTGACGGGGTGCTGTGGCGTAAGAGCAGGTGCGCACCCGCTGCGCGAGCTGGGACACGGGATTCTCCCTCAGCCCCCAGTGCTGCTCCCCGACGGCGTCGGTCACAGGGCTCTGGAGAACCCTGGAGGCGGGACCGTCTCCCCAGAGAAGCACGCGCTGGAAACACGCTTGTCCGTGAGAGGAGGCGGTGGGGTCACGGGCCCCTGACACCCCCGCCTGGAGCTAAGATGAACGCGCCCGGTTGCCCAGGGGCAGCGGGGGCTGGGCTGGGCGCCGAGGGCTGGGGGAGGGGGCCGCGGGGGGCAGCCAGCGGCAGCCCTCAGCTGCGGCCTGGAGTGTCAGTGGGTGTCCCTGCCCAGGGCACAGGAGGGAGCGCTGCAAAAATTAAAAAGGCAAACAGAAAATCCAGAAGCCCTGCTACCTTCCAGGTCGATTCTGACTCTTAGTGTGGGCTCTCGTGCCTGTCACGTTCTGCTACCCCCTTCCTTGACCGCGGGGACTTGCGCGCCCCTCAGCCCTTGCTGGCCCAGAGGGCACTTCCCCACAACCTCCTCACCAGGCACAAGGTCACACCCCAGCCCCGTGCCTGACCAGTGTGCTGAGGCCCCAGGCCCGGAATGTCGGCACCAGGAGGCGGTTGTCCACCCCGGGCAGACGAGGCCAGTGGGGAAGGAGGATGGGCCCAGCCTCGAGCCCACCCCCACCGGGACTGCTCCTTCCCGCCCTGGCGCTTCTCCAAAACAGCTGAGGGATTTTAAAGTGAAGCAGCTTGTGATGCTGAAGACATGTTCGCTAACATAAACTTCAGGCCACCAGTTTGTTAGATCTGAGTGGCTGAGCCCCAGGATTAATGCTGAGCAAGTAAAACATGATTATTTCACTCTTACCCCTTTGGGCTTCTTTCTAGATTTTGCAATTTAAAATGTCAGCCTGCATGGACTCCACAAAGAAAGAGCTGAGAAGAAAGAGAGGAAAAACTTAATGACTGAACGATGTGTCAGAGGAGAAACTCCCGCTAGAGCTTTAACTTAAAATGATCTGAATTTTTGTATGCTTTTAAAAAGGAGTATTTTGTTTATTGAAATAAAATGCCTTTGTTAAAAGGGTGTCTCTGGTCTTTGGAAAGGGTGTGTGTGTGTGTGTGTGTGTTTGTGTGTGTGTGTGTCTACCTCCTCACACACCCTGCATTCTTATGTTGCAAGAGGAAGGACTTGTGCAAACTCACATCTCCCTGCTCCCTGGTCTCCCCACTCCCTGTTTGGGGGTGCCAGGTCATCAGGACACCTCCACAGAGAACTGGGCCGTGATGTGGGGCCTGAGGGAGGGAGGGAAGCTGTCCGCCGGCCCTCAGACACTCCCCGGCCCTTGAGTCTCTGCCCTCCTCTCGTCCCCCTTCTCTATCCTCAGGCGTGTGAGCTTGGCGGGGTGCGGGGCAGCTGTGGGCTGCCCTCGGCTGGTGCCTCTGCTGACCTGGGAGGATCACGGTGAGTGCCCTCTGCCACCCCGGCTGCCAGGCCCAGGAAGAATCACTCCGTGGAGTCCTGCTGGAGGAGTGAGAGGGTCGCCCTCTCCCCCACCCACATTTTCTTGTCGAGATTTACTGTAAGGTGGCGGGTGGGACATAGCCAGGAGACTCAGAGAAGAGGGACTCGGGGTTTTTGACTCTGCACCTCGGGGCTGCAGATCTTACTGGGTGGGGAAGGAAGAAGCAAAGACCAAAGCTGTAAATATGGAGGCGGGTTTGGTCTGGTCGCCATGGAACAGGCCTGAGTTGTGTAATGACATCGCGTCCCCTACATGGGAAGAACTTTAAGAAGTAAAGGAAAATCTTTCTTCAGTTGTGCGGTGATCGCTGGCTGCTTTTAACCTCAGCTTGAGAAGAGAATATGCAGGCGCCAAGTTCTAAGTACAGACCAGACCCCACAAGCCCCCAGCCCTGATTAGGTTTCCCACGCTCCCCGCGGACACCCCGCCGGGCCTGGGAGGTCCTGGAGCCTAAGCGGACACCCGGAGCAGAGGCGTGCTGCTCTGGGACGTCAGACCTGCTCCGAGGGACCTCAAACCCAGCTTTGTAAGGGAGCCCTGCAGCCTGGCACGCAGCCTCCCCCCCACCCCGCCCCGCGCCCCTTAAGCTCCCGCTTAGAGTCTTGGCCTCTGCTTCCTCTGCAGGCCAAGGCAGGGCTGCCTCCTGATACTACACCCAGGCGGGCAGCGCTGCCCCTCAAATGCCTCTGGGTTCCAAGGCAGAGGGTCTCGGCTTTTGGTGGAGAATCTAACAAATCTCAACTAGTAGATGTGTAGGTTAATTCTAAACACAGGTGCTTTGGAATTAAAAGTTTCGGCCTTGGAATTGGCAGAACACCTGGCCATCTTCTCAGAGAATTTGGTAGCAGATGGCCTAAGGTTGAGCCAAACCTCGCCCACATCCCTGCGTTTCCATGAACGCTCTTTGGGGGTTTTTGGTTGTTTCCCTTTTCTATACTCTTTCCTACCACTAGGGGGAGCAGAATCTCAGGGTGAAGAGGAAGGGGGATGGGGTGGGGAGTGGGGCAGGGCCCAGAGAGGCTGGGGGCATAGGTGGAGGGCACTGAGGGCTCTGGTAAGTGGGTGGCAAGGGAAATCGAGAGACACGGTGCCGACCACCTCGATTTCCCTGGGCTGGAGGCAAACTCGGCAGGAGACCGCGCCAGAAGGAACCTCATATATCACGAACTCCCTGAGCTATCACAGAGGGTCTGGACAGAGTGCCAGAGAGCAGTTTCCTCTGATCAGATATTCTTAGGGTGTGTCTGTCCTTATTATGCCTGGGGATAAAAAGTAGCAAGAACTTTCCTGAAAGAGGGAAAAGGCAATAAGATCAGGGCCATTAGGTCTAATTGTGGGCGCAGTTGCGGGGCCCGGCTGGACTCTGGTGGCGGGCGCTCTAGCTGTGGGGGCTCCAGAGGGCCAGGGCATGGAGGGACTTCTGTGTTAAGGACTTTGAAGCCCTCAGCCCTACTTTACGAATGAGTTAACTGTGCCTCGGGGAAGTAAAGTAACTGACGCAAAGCCTCATGCTTCATAAGCTGGAAACTGGAAAGTCCAGCTCAGCCCACAGAGCCCCGGGCCCAAGGCCCTCGTGGTGACTTTCTGCCGGGCGTTTCCGTGCTCAGCGACAGCGCGTTTCTTAATGATGAGACAATGTTCTGTGGCCCCGTTGCCCGCGAGTGGCTTTGTGGCCTCTGCCCATCCTGATGTTGTCCTGCTTGCTTTTCTAAAGATGAAAGCAGGCCTGGAAGGAATAGAAGCCTAGGCTCAGTGTATTAGATTGTTTTGGTTTTTGAACAAGAATAGCTCTTGTTGGTACTTTGTTCATGTGATAACCTACAAACCTTCCATTTTTTTTCCTTTTGCAAAATAGAGTGTCTCTAAAAGGTAACCCGCCTGTGGCGCAGGCTTGCACTGAAATACATTCTCAATGTGGTGTCCAGCTGGAGATGGCCGCTTTGCCAGCTGCCATCTGGACTGATGCCAGAGATGAGCCTTACAACACGTCAGCTGTCGGAGTGAATGAGAAAAGCCTGAACCTCCACACCTGAGCCAAGCACGCTGGTCAGGCACATTGAGCTCCAGAACCTGGCTGGCCCAGAGGCCGCTCAGAATTGCACAGGTCCCATATACATGAATTTTCTGAGAAACAGATGCCGCAAACTTACAGTATTTATGAATACCGCCCAGCATGGTATGGTAAAAACTATTTTCTCTTAAAACCTTCTCAATATAATTTTCTTCACATTCCTTTAATATAAGAATACAGCATATAGTACAAACTTACAAAATATGTCTTAATCACCTGTTTTTGTTTTTGGTTAGGCTTCCGGTCAACACCAGGCTATTCATAGTTAAGTTTGAGGGGGAAGTCACAAGTTATACATGGATTTTTGCCTGGGGGGGTGGTCAGTGCCTCTAATCCCCCATTGCCCAAGAGTTAGCTGTATTTCCAAATAATTCAGGGAGGTCCAGGAAGGAAGCAGGACAGGAAGGCAAGCAAAGAATCTGGTGCTTTCTGTCCTTGGTCATCAGGAACCTCGCCTCACAAAACCATATAGATAGCTAAGTCTGTTGGGGTTTAGGTAGACATTTTCATGTGATTTTTTTTTTGCATATGCAGAATAATTCTACTATAATATGATAACCTGAATATATATAAAAAAGTGAACTTTATCACGTTTAATAGGTGATGGACATTTTTTTCTCTCGAAGTAAACAATACCACCATAGTCCTTATAATCCGCGACAGCAGCAGTCCCAAACTTGAGTGGGACTCCTGTGCCAGCAGCAGGTGGCTCAGGTGTCAGGACCGAGGCCCAACTCCATGGCAAAGTCATGACTTCCTGCCGGGAATCTCAGAATCGGGAGGGAAGGTGGACCAGATCAGTGGGCTGTGCAGACCTCCATTCGCTCCGCTTGTTCACCCAAGTCCTCCTTGAACAGGTCAGTGTTATCACTCTCCCAGTTCCTTACTGGGGCCACTAACCGGTCTTGGAGGGCCTGGATGGGTTTTACCTCCTTGGTGCCCCTCTAACACCTTGCATGCAATGAGAAGCATTGGGAGGGAAAGAGCTGGTTCAACCACCATCTACACCACACCTCAACCAGTGGCACATTGACTCCCATGGATTCTAGACCACCAGGTGACTCCCTGTGGATTATTTCAGTGGGATGAAACTACTTGGCATGCTGCTTATTTGCAAATTTGGGGGGACCACACACTTGGTTCTCTGAGCTTGGCGCGGCCCTGCTCACCGCCCTGCTCCTTCGGGCTGAGGAGCTGACCCTCTCGCTGACATAGCCCTCGGCGTGACCTGAAGATGGGAGTCGAGAACCCCGATCCACCAACAAGCTTTAATGAAACCTCCAGTCATCCTAGGGCTCTTTGCCAACCCCCTCCGGAACCTCAGTCCTCACAGACTCCCTGTGAAATCCCGGCTGCAGCCTCCTTGGCGGCCGTGGTCCAGATGCCAGCCCGTCGGACGTGCTAAAGATCCCACCTGTGGCACTAACCAAGCACTTTTGGAGGAATCGCCATTACGAAAATTTACCAAAATAGTAGTTTTCCCATCTCCGCACCTTGTTGGTTAGCATTTTCCATTTGTTGGCGTTTATCCTTTCAATGCCTTTGCGAATCAAATCGCTGAGCAGTATGTACTGGTAAGAATAGACACTGTCAGAGGACTGCAAAGAGAACTCCCTTCTGTTGTTGATGATAAACCACTTCAGAGAGGACCAAGCGGAGTCCAACGGGCTCAGGTAATTGTAGGGGGATGGCAGAGAGAGCAGTTCGTGGCCGCAGGACTTGGCCACCTTGGGGCAGCACATGATGCTCGTTAAGCTAATGACAGGCGGGACCTGGGCCTGGTCCTCGAGCCCTTGGTCCCCCTTCGGCTTCACCTCATCCCGCCTCATTCTCTCCTTGACCACGATGGCACATTTGCCGAAGGTCTTCTTCGTCACATCGCAGAACTCCAAGAAGAGATTGTCTTCTTGTTTGTTACATAACTCATCTCTTAGGAACAGCCGGTATTTCCAAGGCACCCATCCTTGACAGCCACCAGCGTGCACAAGACACCAAGTTGGAGTTTGCAAGAAGTAGCTGTTGCTAACATCTTCCCCGGTGACAAGACTTTCTGGGATATCAGTCTCCCCAAAATACACAGTCTTAAATCCATCATATTGCAGCGTTCTCAGGGTTTTCAAGTATTGGAGGCATTGTTTCCTCTTGATGCCATTGAATGGACTTCTGGTGGTGATGTTTCGTAAAAGGGGGTTTGCAAAGTGAAGCATGGGGTCTCCGCAGTGTTTTTACAGTTGCATTCCCCCAGCTGTGGGGGTCTGGCAAGGATGGGTGATGATCTCATAAAGGGATTTCTTACAGCTGAGCTGACCCCATAGATATACTTGGAATTTCAAAGCATCATGGAACGCGTACTCAGAACAGTTCCCACTGCTTATGTGATAAGGATATGAAATGGTCTCCATAGAAAACGCGACTTTGACGTGGTTTCTGGAATAGATGGGGGATGGAGACGGGCCACTGGCTCATTTTGCGAGGGCTGCCATATCAGGATGCCACAGGCTGGTTTACGTAAACAGCGACTTGTTTTTTCAGTTTTGGAGATGCAAGTCCAAGGTAAAGGTACTGCCATCTCTTTGTGTCTTCACACTTGTCCTATTGGAAGAGAGTCCACCCTGAAGACCTCACTTTAATCACCCCTTTTCCAGACACAGTCACATTCTGAGGTGGGAGGGGGCAAGGGCTGTGACCTGTGATTTGAGGGAAAAGCAGTTCAGGCTAGATGAGCAACCTTTAACAAAGACGAGTCAAGCTTCTGACTCCTTTCCACTTGCTCATCAGGATGGAGAGGAATATTTATATTCCTTCATTCCAGAATCATTCCCTGAGCACCCCCTAAGCACCAGGTGTTGTACAAGGTCCGGTGAGGCCTGGGCAGGTGGGTGGCATCTTTCTGTCTTGGAGCTCCTGGCAGCTGCTGTTCGTCCTCTTTCACCATGAAGAGTGGAGGGAGGGAGGGCAAACAGCAGGGGAAATCCTGCATACGTATCTTTCATGGGACTGCCGACTCGAGCTAATTCAAAACCTCTGCAAAGCGCGTAATTTATATACTCAGGGAAAAGCGACAGTTTGCTTCAAACTCTAGCAGCCTCTTTATTTCCCTTTATTTGTAATTTTTGTCCACTTTCTCAGAGCAACAAAACACAACTCAGCAGTAATGTAGACTGCCACCCTCCCCATTATTTCCTACTGAAAGAATCTGGAGTCCTTTGATTCCAGATCCAGGAAAGGAAATACAAAAACGGGCTTAGAGCGTCGTGTCCAACCAGAAAGTGAGCGCGCCGTCCAGGACAAGCAGGTTCTGTGGAAAGGAACCAAGAATCAATGAAAGGGGCTCCTGTGGTCAGAGACGGGAAGATTTAGACATAAAACGTAAACAAAAAATGAACAATGACTACAGTGAATTGAAGTAGTAGGTATACATATCTTTGAGTTCATAATGGAACTTTTAAAAATCCAACCATTAAAAAAGTAGGAAAACGTAGTTTGTTGCCTCTGGAGGGCAGCACTGCATTATTTTGCCAAATAACCAGTGGAAGAACCAAGTGCTTATCTTGCCTTTCTTTACACAAAGAGGCAAAGGCTTTGAAACAGTCCAGATCAAAGAAATTGTGAGTCGGTAAGATATAAAGTGCTCAGTTCCCTGTTTAAATAAAGTGGGTCCAGGACTGAGTCACCACCGCCGCCTACTTAAACAGGTGAACTAGCCTGCACGTAGTTCTGCCCTTCACCCTGTTCAAACCACCGGCTCACCACCTGACCACAAGGTGCCCTGCCAGATGAAACCCTGGGAATTGAAGATGTGAGGCAATGAAACTCTTGGTGTCATTTTTCCAACAGCATGTACTTACTGCGTATCTCTGAGTCACATTTTTCATTAATAAAGTATTTTTTTTAATTAAGGTTCATACCTTGACTTTTAGACATAATTCAGTTGCACACTGACGCATATAAACATAACTTTTATATACACCGGGAAACCAACAAATTCGAATGACTTGCTGTATTTCAGTCGTAGCTCTATTGCTGCTATGGAGCTGCGCTATTTCCGAGGTGTGCTGCGTTTCAGGTATCCCCAAAAGGGCTGGGAAGAGGGGAGCCGAGGATCTGCTAATTTGTCAGAATTGGAAACAAACCCTCAATAACTTTTAGGTTATAAATGTAAAACGTGTGTGTGGTAAACATTGTAATTTCAGGGGACCCACTCTTCCTCCAGCCTCACCTCTGTTTCACCACCAGAGGGAGCCACTGTTGGAGTTTGTTGTGTTGGTCCAGACACTTGGCTGCTTCTGGGCCGTGGGTGCTGGGAAGGCCTGACCTGGGAAGCAGCATCCGGTGGGGACTCACAGGGGTGGGGAACGGCAGCCCCTGAGCCCAAGTGGCCGAGGAAGCCAGGGCTTGTGGACCCTTACCACGAATGTCCTCCTGACGACTTCAGAGAAGGAAAGACAGTTGACCAGGGCCCAGGGGGCTCATTCCCATTTCTGAACCCTCCCCGCAGCCTCTTTTCTTGTCGTGTAAAATGGCAGCATTGGGCCAGGCAAGGGCTGGTTTCATTCTCCCTAATGTGTGGTCTTTTTCTTGCAAAATAGGTAGGCAGAGGAAGTGTGGCTCTGTGTGTGTGTGAGCAGGTGTGTATGTGGAGAGTGTGTGTGTATGTGTGTGGAAGTGTGTATGTGTGTCCTTGTGTATGTGGAGAGTAGGTATATGTGGGCAGAAGTATGCATGTGTGTGTGGATGTGTGGGAGGTATGTGTGAGTGTGTATGTGTGGGGGCAGTTTTGTGACTGTGCGTTTGGGCAGTAGGTAGGAGGGAGGAAGGTACCACACCCCTCCCTTGTGGGTGGGTGTAGCATGAACTAATTGCAGCCAAAGATTAGTGTTGGTGTGAAGCGTGTCCCTCCAGACGCCAGCGCTTAATTTTGCGGGGAGCCCCTTAGCTCTTCCTCAGGCACTGAGACCAGCAGTGCCCTCAGAGTGGCAGCCCCAAAAACCCTGTCTCAGCGCCAGGATGTAGAGCAGAGTGCAGTGTGTGTGGGGGGGAGAGAGAGAGAGAGACAGAGAGAGAGACAGAGAGATCCACCTCATTCAAAATGGCTGCCTCCTCCTCCTCCCTTGCCCGAAAACAAAAGCACATTTTGGGCAAAGACTTCATGGAAAGAAACATCACAGGGCAATATCACTTTGGATTCGGAGCGTCCTAGTTTGACTCTCTTGCCAGCTGTGTGACAATATTCGGGTTTCGTAACCTCTCTGAGCCTCGATCCCCTAATAGAACCCACTTCACAGAGTTTGTGGGCTAGCAGACGCCGGAGCACCTCGTGTGTGGTAGTGTCATCAAATGTTCATTTCCTTCTCTTCCCCTGGCACCTCTGGAGAACATGTGGGGTCTCCCCTTCCCAACAGCATCCTGAGATCTGAACAGGTATTCCCCACTTCCTGTGAAGCTCAGGTTCTTTGGCAGAAAGCCATGACAGCGCCTAGTCCAGACTGAAATCAGTGAGCACCTTCATGCCCCGCTCAGTGCACGGTTTGGGGTACATGGCCCCCGAGAAAGACTCAGGATCCTTGCCTGGACCTCTGGGCACTTAGGCCCCCAGGGGGTCAGACTCACTTCCCCGCTGCTCCATTTCCCACAAAGCCTCACACCTGCCCAACACCTCCCATCCAGCGGGGGCACAGCCTGGGCTCCAGCTGGGACCCCCACTTACTTGTTCTCTGCTAACTAAACACCTGCTATAACTCTGGGCCGGGGGGGTTTGCCAGGCAAGGGGTGAAGGCCCGGCGTGGTGGGGGAGGCCTGGTGTGCTGTAGACACCTGTGTGCGGCAGCTGCGGCCAACAACACGAGCTAATCCGGGTCTCAGCTCAGGAGGAGCTGGGGGCCGGGGGCAGACGCTCAGCAGCTCCCTGGCAAATCTTAATCACCCAAGAAGACCCTCTGGGGAGCTCCTCTGCCTACACGGAGGCCAAACAGAAACCCATGTCGTTGGAATGAAGTGGCTTCATTTGACATTTGTGACTTTTATTGGGGTCTCGGTGACACTCTCCGGCTTGTCGGTCTCACTTCATTACATTTCCCAGTGCGCCAGAGCAGACAGCTAGTGCCAGCGCGGCTGTAGGGTAGCGAGAAAATTATCAGGTTTTCCTGCCCTCCCCTCAATGAGCTTTGCAGGTCTATGCGCATGCTCAATGACAGGCACCTGGAGTGAGGTGAGGGCCTGCGTGAGTGGGCACACCTGGGCCAGAGACTGGGCTTACAAGCAGCAGCCGAAGCAGCAGAAGCAGCAGAGACAGGAGACGCGGAGGATCTTCCCTTTGGGGTGCAGCGGAGGCCACGAGACGCCGCCAGAGAGCCCGAGAGAGTGAAGATTCGCTGGGGGCTGGGAGGCCTGCCAGTCTCCCGGCCCCCCAGCCACCCTGCCTGCCTTGCACCTGGTTGCCTCCCTACGAGACCATTAACAAGCATAAAACGCCACCGAGGACTCCAGGACTCCTTCCTCTTTTTGACCTGTCTGCCCATCTCCAA